>PVIU01024667.1:0-25153 GCA_004026605.1 Ondatra zibethicus
CTATCCTAATATCTAACAAAATAGACTTCAAGCTAAAATCAGTCAAAAGAGACAAAGAAGGACATTTCATATTAGTCACAGGGAAAATCCATCAAGAGGAAATTTCAATACTGAACATCTATGCTCCAAATACAAGGGCACCTTCATATGTCAAAGAAACACTTTGAAAGCTTAAATCATATATTAAACCCCACACACTGATAGTGAAAGACTTCAACACTCCCCTCTTACCACTGGACAGGTCAATCAGACAAAAAAAATGAACAGAGAAATAAGAAAACTAACAGATGTTATGACTCAAATGGACTTAACAGACATCTATAGAATATTCCATCCAAACAGAAAAGAATATACCTTCTCAGCACCTCATGGAACCTTCTCAAAAATTGACCATACACTCGGTAAGAAAACAAACCTCAACAAATACAAAAAAATTGGAATAACCCAATGTACCTTATAAGATCACCATGTTTTAAAACTAGAAGTCAACAGCAACACCAATTCCAGAAAACCCACAGCCACATGGAAATTAAACAGTGCTCATCTGGGTCAAGGAAGAAATAAAAGGGGAAATTAAAGACTTCCTAAAATTCAATGAAAATGACCACACAACATACCCAAATTTTTGGGACACAATGAAAGCAGTGTTAAGAGGCAAGTTCATAGCAATAAATGCCTACATAAAGAAGCTGGAAAAATCCCACACTAGTGAATTAACAGAACATTTGAAAGCTTTAAAACAAAAAGGAGCAGACTCACCTAAGAGAACTAGATGGCAGGAAATAATCAAACTGAGAGCTGAAATCAACAAAATAGAAACAAAGAAAACACTACAAAGACTCAATAAGAAAAAGAGTTGGTTCTTTGAGAAAATCAACAAAATAGACAAACCTTTATCCAAACTAACCAAAAGGCAGAGAGAGAATATCCAAATTAACAAAATCAGAAATGAAAAGGGGACATAACAACAGACACAGAGGAAATACAGAGGATCATCAGGTCATATTTTGAAAACTTGTACTCCACAAAATTGGAAAACTTAAAGGAAATGGACAACTTTCTGGATAAATATCACTTACCAAAATTAAATCAAGACCAGATAAGCAAATTAAACAGACTTATAACTGCTGAAGAAATAGAAACAGTCATCAAGTCTCCCAAACAAAAAAAGCCCAGGACCAGATGGTTTCAGCTCAGAATTCTACAAGACTTTCAAAGAGGAACTAATACCAATACTCCTCATATTATTCCACACAATAGAAACAGAGGGAACATTGCCAAACTCTTTTTATGAGGCTACAATTACCCTGATACCCAAACCACAGAAAGACAATACTAAGAAAGAGAATTACAGACCAATCTCACTCATGAACATTGATGGAAAAATACTAAATAAAATACTAGCAAATAGAATCTAAGAACACATCAGAACCATCATCCACCATGACCAAGTCGGCTTCATCTCACAGATGCAGGGATGGTTCAACATACAAAAATCTGTCAACATAATCCACCATATAAACAAGCTGAAAAATAAAAACCACATGAGCATCTCATTAGATGCCGAAAAAAAAATTTGACAAAATACAACATCCCTTCATGATAAAAGTCTTGGAGTGAGCAGGGATACAAGGAACATACCTAAACATAATTAAGTCAATATACAGCAAGCCAACAGCCAACATCAAACTAAATGGAGAGAAACTCCCAGCAACTCCACTGAAATTAGGAACAAGACAAGGTTGTCCACTCTCTCCATACCTATTCAATATAGTTCTTGAGGTCCTACCTAGAGCAATAAGACACCAAAGGGAGATCAAGGGGATACAAATTAGAAAAGAAGAAGTCAAACTCTCACTGTTTGCTGATGACATGATAGTTTACATAAGCGATCCCAAAAATTCTACCAAAGAACTTCTACAACTCATAAACACTTTCAGCAATGTAGCAGGATACAAGATTAACTCAAAAAAATCAGTAGCCCTCCTGTACACAGATGATAAAAGGGCTGGGAAAGAAATCAAAGAAACAACACCCTTCACAATAGCCACAAATGACATAAAATATCTCGGAGTAACTCTAACCAAACAAGTGGAAGAACATTAAATCTTTGAAGAAAGACACCAGAAAATGGAAAGACATCCCATGCTCTTGGGTAGGCAGAATTAATATAGTAAAAATGGCAATCCTACTGAAAGCAATCTACAGATTCAACGCAATGCCCATCAAAATCCCAACAAAATTCTTCAAAGACTTTGAAAGAACGGTAGTCAACTTCATTTGGAAAAGCAAAAAATCCGGGAAAGCCAAAACAATCCTGGGCAACAAAAGAACTTCTGGAGGCATCACAATCCCTAACTTCAACCTCTACTACAGAGCTACAGTACTGAAAACAGCCTGGTACTGGCATAAGAACAGACAGGAGGACCA
The DNA here is from genome assembly GCA_004026605.1 of Ondatra zibethicus. NCBI lineage: Eukaryota > Metazoa > Chordata > Mammalia > Rodentia > Cricetidae > Ondatra > Ondatra zibethicus. The sequence continues at coordinate 2,431 of PVIU01024667.1, forward strand.
ATGGAACCGAATAGAAGACCCGGATATCAATCCACACATCTTTAAACACTTGATATTTGATAAAGAAGCAAAAAATATCAAATGTAAAAAAGAAAGCATATTCAACAAGTGGTGCTGGCATAATTGGATATCAACATGTGGAAAAATGAAAATAGACCCCTATCTATCACCATGTACAAAACTCAAATCCAAATGGATCAAAGACCTCAACATAAAGCCAGCCATACTGAACCTTATAGAAGAGAAAGTGGGAAGTACACTTGAACGCATTGGCACAGGGAACCACTTCCTAAACAGAACCCCAGCAGCACAGACACTGAGAGAAACAATACATGGGACCTCCTGAATCTGAAAAGCTTCTGTAAAGCAAAGGACACAGTCAACAAGACAAAACAACAGCCTACAGAATGGGAAAAGATCTTCACTAACCCCACATCAGACAGATGTCTGATCTCTAAAATATACAAAGAACTCAAGAAATTGGTCATCAAAAGAACAAATAATCCAATAAAAAAATGGAGTATAGACCTAAACAGAGAACTCTCAACAGAGGAATCTAAAATGGCTGAAAGACACTTAAGGAAATGTTCAACATCCTTAGTCATCAGAGAAATGCAAATCAAAACAACTCTGAGATTCCATCTTACACCTGTAAGAATGGCCAAGATCAAAAATGCTGATGACAACTTATACTGGAGAGGTTGTGGGGAAAAGGGAACACTTCTGCATTGCTGGTGGGAATGCAAGCTGGTACAACCCCTTTGGATGTCAGTGTGGTGATTTCTCAGAAAATTAGGAAACAACCTTCCTCAAGACCCAGTAATACCACTTTTGGGTAAATATCCAAAGGATGCTCAATCGTGCCACAAGGACATGTGCTCAACTATGTTCATAGCAGCTTTGCTTGTCATAGCCAGAACCTGGAAACAACCTGAATGCCCCTTGATCAAAGAATGGATAAGGAAAATGTGGTACAGTTACACAATGGAGTACTACATAGCAGAAAAAAATAACGACAGCTTGAATATTGCAGGAAAATGGATGGAGCTAGAAAACATTATTTTGAGTGAGGTAACCCAGACACAGAAAGACAATTATCACATGTACTCACTCATAGGTGGTTTTTAAACATAAAGCAAAGAAAACCAGCCTACAAACCACAAAACCAGAGAACTTAGACAACAATACGGACACTAAGAGAGACTTATATAGTTCTAATCTACATGGGAAGTAGAAAGTATAAAAAGACAAGATCTCCTGAGTAAATTGGGAGCATAGGACCTTGGGGGAGGGTTAAAGGGGGGAGGGAAGAGGCAGGGAGGGGAGCAGAGAAAAATGTAGAGCTCAATAAATATCATGGAAAAAAAGAAGAAAAACCAACAACAAAAAAAAAAGAAAAAAAAGAAAAAAGAAAAATCTTTGTAACCCTCTCCCCAAAATTTAAAGCCAGTAAAGACCTGGGTATAGTGATACACAACTTTAATCTCAGCATTCAGAAAGCATAGACAGACAGATCTCTGTGAGTTCAGGTCCAGCTTGCTCTACACAGGACATAGGACAACCAGAGACCATGTCTCAAAAACTCAAACAAACCAACAAAAACCAAAAATCCAGTTAAACTGACAATGAAGATTAACTACTAGACTTGCCAGCTCATTTCCGAGCCTTTGTTATCTTGAAAACCAGTTCAATATAGCACAATCAACTACAACTCTCCTCCATGAAATAAAACGCAAAAACTACTCTGTACAATACCAACAAATCAAACCCAGAAATTTAAAGTATTCCAGAGAGGTTTGAAATAAAATATATCAATCCTAAATACTGATGACTAAAGTGTAGTGATAGTTCATTAGTATTTTAATATCTTTCTCTAGGTTTTTTATTAATCGTGCAACACTAAAGAAGGAAAAGAAACATGATTCTATCATAGATGAGTAAAATACATTTGTATGATTGACTGGAGAGATAACCTGGTACAGCAAAATATGTTTGCCATCCAAGCATAAGTTCTGATGCTTGGCACACACATAGAGATGGGTATAACAGAGGCATGCATTCATGATTCCAGTGCTGAGGAAACAGAGACAGATGGAGTTCTGGAGCTCACTGCCCAGCCAACCTAGCCAGATATGTGAGCACGAGGTTCAGTGAGGGACCCTGTGTCACAAAATAAGATGGAGGGGCTGGAGAAATGGCTCAGTGGTTAACAGAATGTACTGCTGTAGGCTAGAAGGAGGGGCTGGGGTTAACAGGAAGGACTGCTCTTCCAGAGGACATGAGTTCAGGTCCCAGCACCCACATGGGGCATCTTACCTGTAATTTCCATATCCAGGAGATCCAATGTCGTCTCCAAGGGTACCTGCACTTGTGTGTGTATACACACATATGCACACAGATGCATAATTAAAACAAATCTTTTTAAAAATAGCACATACCCAGAGGACCAAAGTTCAGGTTATAGCACCAACAACTTCCTATGTCTCCAGTTCCAGGGGAACTGATGCATCAGCCCTCTAAGGACACTTACATGTGTACACATGTGCATACTCACAGTCATATATAATAAAAAATAAACAAATCAGTGACGGGGAACACAATTAGCATTGACCTCCGGCCTCCACATGCATGTACATGAACATCACAGTGCACTATCACAAATGTAAGCATGCACATACACACAAAATATATACTATGCACTCATGATGATGATGATAATGATTCATCTGAGAAAACTAGGACTAGAACTAGAACACATGCATGCTCTGATAACACATGCCTAAAAAACCTACAGCTCATATCATATTTAATAATGATGATAATTTCTCTAAAGACCAAAGGTATTCTAGTCTAGGCATTCCTATTGAGTAAGGTTTGGAAATCCTAAACACTATATAATAACTCAGGTTTGGGAGGGGGGCACACAAATTGGAAAACAAAGAAAGAAAACCATCTCCATTCAGAAACATGACCACCTACACCAAAAACCCCAGGAAGTATACCACCAGAAACTCGTAGAACTAACAAGTGGGCATAGAAAATTCCAAGTCAAGACTCAACGCACAAAAATCAATCACATTTCTAAAAATAAAAAAAACCAGTATTTTTACAATTAGGAAATATGCACTATTTAAGCATGAATACTAAAAACCATGTACAGAGCTTAAGAGTATAGCTCTGTCAGTGATGGAATATTTGTCTAAAAATCTCCTGAGTAAATTGGGAGCATAGGGGGAGGGAAGACTGTGGGAGTGGAGTGGGGAGGGAGAAGGGGAGGGGGAGGAGAACATGAGGGATCAGAAAGGTCGAGTTGGGGGAAGGACAGAGAGAGCAAGGAAAGAGATATCTTGATAGAGGGATCCAGTAGGGGATTAGTAAGAAACCTGGCACTAGAAAAATTCCAGAAATCCACAAGGATGACCCCAGCTAAGAATCTAAGCAACAGTGGAGAGGGTACCTTAATTGCCCTTTTCCTGTAATCAGATTTATTACTACCTTAATTGTCACCATAGAAACTTCATCCAGTAATTGACGGAAGCAGATGCAGAGATCCACAGCTAAGCACTGGGCCAAGCTCCTGGAGCCCAGTCATAGAGAGGAAGGGGTGATAATATAAGCAAAGGGGTCAAGACCATGATGTCCCCATCAGAAATAGCTGACCCGAGCTAGTAGATGCTCACTGACTCCAGACTGACAGTTGGGGAACCAGCATAGGACTGAACTAGTGGGTGACAGTTGTGTGGCTTGGGCAGTGTGTAGGGAAACTAGCAGTGGAACCAGTATTTACCACTAGTGCAAAAACTGGCTTTTTGGAGCCCAGTCCCTATGGAGAGATACCTTGCTCAGCCTAGATACAGGGGGAAGGACCTTGGTCCTGCCTCAATGTGATGTGCCAGACTTTGTTGACTCCCCTTGAGAGACCTCACCCTCTCTGAGGAGTGGCTGGGGGTGAGGTAGGGGGAAGGTGTGGGGGAGTAGGAGGAGGGGAGGGAAGGAGAACTGGGATTGGTATCTAAAATAAAAAAAGATTGTTTTTTAAAAAAATTAAAAAAAGAATATTTGTCTAACATGTACAAGGCCCCGAGGTCAATATCTAGCACCAAAAGAAACAAAGGAAAAGCATAAAGAGAAAAATAATTTTTAAAATACAGGGTTTATATGTTTAAAAACTATAAAATATTCAGCAGATTAAAAAAATCAAAGAAAAGGCAGGCAGTGGTGGTACAACCTCTGATCCCAGCACTTGGGAGGCAGAGGCAGGTGGATCTCTGTGAGTTCTAGGCCAGCTGGTCTACAGAGTTTGTTCCAGGATACCCTGAGCTACACGGAGAAACCCTGTCTCAAAAAAAAAAAAAGCCGGCAATCTTACAAAAAGCAATCTACAGATTCAATGCAATGCCTATCAAACTCCCAGCAAAATTCTTCACAGACCTCAAAAGAACGGTACTCAACTTCATATGGAAAAGCAAAGAACCCAGGATAGCCAAAACAATCCTGTACAATAAAAGAACTTCTGGAGGCATCACAATCCCTGACTTCAAACTCTACTACAGAGCTACAGTACTGAAAACAGCCTGGTATTGGCATAAGAACATACAGGAGGACCAATGGAATTGAATAGAAAACTCAGATATCAATCCACACATCTTCAAACACCTGATTTTTGACAAAGAAGCAAAAAATATCAAATGGAAAAAAGAAAGCATATTTAACAAATGGTGCTGGCATAGCAACATGTAGAAGAATGAAAATAGACCCATATCTATCACCATGCACAAAACTCAAGTCCAAATGGATCAAAGACCTCAACATAAAGCCAGCCACACTGAACCTTATAGAAGAGAAAGTGGGAAGTCCATTTCAACGCATTGGCACAGGGAACCACTTCCTAAACAGAACCCCAGCAGCACAGACACTGAGAGAAACAATTAATACATGGGACTTCCTGAAACTGAAAAGCTTCTGTAAAGCAAAGGACATGGTCAACAAGACAAAACGACAGCCTACAAAATGGGAAAAGATCTTCGCTAACCCCACATCAGACAGGTGTCTGATCTCTAAAATATACAAAGAACTCAAGAAATTGGTCATCAAAAGAAAAAAAATCCAATAAAAAATGGAGTATAATGGATGGAACTAGAAAGCATTATTTTGAGTGAGGTAACCCAGACACAGAAAGACAATTATCACATGTACTCACTCATAGGTGGTTTTTAAACATAAGGCAAAGAAAACCATCTTACAAACCACAATCCCAGAGAATTTAAACAACAATACGGACACTAAGAGAGACCTACATAGATATAATCTACGTGGGAAGTAGAAAGTATAAAAAGACAAGATCTCCTGAATAAATTGGGAGCATGGGGACCTTGGGGGAGGGTTGAGGGAGGGAGGGGTGTGGCAGGGAGGGGAGCGGAGAAAAATAAAAAAAAATAAAAAATTTTAAAAAAAAGGAAAAAAAAACAAACATAGCAATATTAGGATGAAACATGAAAAAAAAATGGAGTATAGACCTAAACAGAGAACTCTCAACAGAGGAATCTAAAGTGGCTGAAAGACACTTAAGGAAATGTTCAACATCCTTAGTCATCAGAGAAATGCAAATCAAAACAACTCTGAGATTCCATCTTACACCTGTAAGAATGGCCAAGATCAAAAACGCTGATGACAACTTATGCTGGAGAGGTTGTGGGGAAAAGGGAACACTTCTGCATTGCTGGTGGAATACATGCTGGTACAGACCCTTTGGATGTCAGTGTGGTGATTTCTCAGAAAATTAGGAAACAACCTTCCTCAAGACCCAGTAATACCACTTTTGGGTAAATATCCAAAGGATGCTCAATCGTGCCACAAGGACATGTGCTCAACTATGTTCATAGCAGCTTTGCTTGTCATAGCCAGAACCTGGAAACAACCTAAATGCCCCTCGATCGAAGAATGGATAAGAAAAATGTGGTACATTTACACAATGGAGTACTACACAGCAAAAAAAAATGACAGCTTGAATATTGCAGGAAAATGGATGGAGCTAGAAAACATTATTTTGAGTGAGGTATCCCAGACACAGAAAGACAATTATCACATGTACTCACTCATAGGTGGTTTTTAAACATAAAGCAAAGTAAACCAGCCTACAAACCACAATCTCAGAGAACTTAGACAACAATGAGGACACTAAGAGAGACTTACATAGATCTAATCTACATGGGAAGTAGAAAGCAGAAAAAGACAAGATCTCTTGAGTAAATTGGGAGCATGGGGACCTTGGGAGAGTATTGAAGGGGAGAGGGGAGAGGCAGGGAGGGGAGCAGAGAAAAATGTAGAGCTCAATAAATATCAATTAAAAAATGTAGAGCTCAATAAAAATCGGTAAAAAAAAGTCAAGGAAGGCAGAAATAAAATAGATTTATCATGCTACTAGATTCAAATATTCACAACTGAGCACAGCTGTACAGACCTGTAATCCTAGCTACTTAGAAGACAGAGACAGGAAGATCACAAGTTCAAGACCTAGCTGAGGTACAAAATTAATTCAAGGCAATATAGTGAGACCCTATTTAAAAAGAAAAGATTAAAAGAAATGGCTGGGAATATAACCCCATGACAGGTAGCTGGCACTGCATAGCATCCTAGGTTTAATCAGTAGCACTTGAAAAATAAAACAAACAAAAAATAAACTAATTTCTTTTGTACATTTAACAGAATTCCAACTGAAATCCAAGCAAGATTTCCCCTTTTTTTTTTTTTGTAGATACAAACAATACTCTTCTAAAATTTATATGGAAAGGCAGAAGAGTTTACAAAGACAAAATAAGATTGAAATTAGAAGAATCACTGCTTAGCTTTTAGACTTAATATTGAGCTATAGTAATTAAGATGGTGCACTTCTGATAAAACAATATACACATACTTTAACCCTCCCACAAAAGTACAGAAATACACTCATGCACATATAGTCAATTGACTGTTTTTTTATAAAAGCATAAAGGCAATTCAAGGGAGAAAAAAGTAGCCTTTCAACAAACTATATTCAGATACCTGGATAATCAATGAAAAACAGAAGACAAATATTTTACACAAATTAATTAGAGCTATAAATGTAAAATGTGCAATTATTTGACATTTTTTAAAAGAGAAGTTGAAGAGATAGCTCAATCAGTAAGGTTGCCTTGTAAGCATGAGGACCCCAGATTGATCCCTAGAACCTACAATGGACAGTAAGTGCAAGAAAAAAATATTCATTGTATATGATGGCACATGCTTGAAACCTTATCACTCAGGAGGCAGATACGGGGAGATCAGTGCAAGTCTAAGGACAGCGTGGTCTACATGGCCAGTTTGGGGACAGCCAGACTACATAGTGAGTCCTCGTCCACAAACAAAAAGTTTCTATGAGCCATTTATAAATACAAAGTAAAACTATGATTAGCACTGTGGGTATAGCTGAGTAGTAGCGCACTGCCTAGCTGGACAAGGTACTATGCTATTAGAAATAAATCAGGACTAGCAGAATAATGCTTGCCACCATGCCTGACATGAGTTGGATTCCACATGGTAAAGGAGAGAACAGACTCTTGCAGGTTGTCTTCTGACCACTACATAAGCATTATAGCATGCCTACTCCCCACACATGCATGCATGCATACATACATACAAACAAAAATGCAGAAAATTTAAGTTAAAATATTGACCAAGCACTGGTAATGAAAGAGATAACTACTGTGAAAAATGGTTTGGCATTGTCATAAATTTTAACATACACTTAACATATGTTCTAGAAATCTCAATTCTAGATATTTACACTATGAAAATGAAACACTACATTCATACAACAGCTTGTATGCAAGTGTTCATAGCAGCTCTATTTATAACCACTCAAGTTTATATCCAATCTAAATATTCTTTAAGGAGTATGTGGATGAATGAACTGTTCACATACCCATAAAAATGTATTACTGACACACATACACAATATCAAACAATTTGAAAATTCTTGTTTTTCTTTAAAATTTTTCTTTTCGTGTGCGTGTATGTGGGGAACAACAGTGTGTGTATGCCACATACATGGAAGTGGCCCTAGGGGCCAGAAGAGAGTGTTGGATTCCCAGGGTTACTTATAAGCAGTTGTGAGCTCCCCAACATGGATGCCGAGAAGTGAACTCAGGTCCTCTACACAAACAGTTCACGCTCTTAACCACTGAGCAATTTCTCTAGCCCAATTTGAAAGAATCTTAAAAACATTATGTTGAATGACAAACGATATTCTCAAGCTATTATATACCTTATGAGTCCATCCATATAACATTATCTAGAAGCCATCCTATAGCAACAGAGACTAGCCAGGGTTCTTATTTTATGGAGACTCATTTTAAATAGTCCTTTTTCTCATTATCTACTTTATTCTCCAGTAAGACATCCTTTATGTTAAATTATAAATTAACAACAATGATATGGTTCAGTGGGTAAAGGCACTTGCCACCAAGTCTGGTAACCTGAGTTCAATGCCCAGAACCTACATGGTGGAAGAAGACGACCAGTGCACCAAAGCTGTCCTCTAGCCACATGGGCACCATGGCTTACACATGCAATAAATAAACAAAACATAATTAAAAGCATGTATACATCAAAATTAGCTGAGGGTGTGGCTTAATTGTAGACTGCTTCTTTAGCACGTGCCAAGCCTTGGGTTCGATCCCTAGCATATGACACTGAAAGAAGACACAAAAGAGCATTAGCTGTCGTAAGTAGGTTCTGGGGAAATAAGATTTTAGGCAGCTTGTTCATTTTCTAATTTTTCAGAATATGCTTGTAGTATATTAATTATCAGTTGGAAAAAGAAAGGGAACACTTCTATTCAGATCTCAGAACATTTTTAAAGGAAATTTTAGAATTTTAGCCAGGAAGCAGGGGAAATCAAGTAGCAAGGAGGTAAGCTGGGGAGCCCTGAAAAGAACAGAGAACTTGGTAGCGTAGCAAGCGAGTGTAAGAAAGCTGGTGAAGGCCAGCGAGATGGCTCAGCAAGTAAAGCCACTTCCACCAAGCCTGACAATATGAGTTGGATTCTTACAGCCCACGTGATGGAAGGAGAGAACCGATTCCCACAAGCTGTCCTCTGCCTGCCACACCCGCAAAGCATGTAGACAGCTGCAAACGTGTGTACACAAAATCAAGTCTTTAAATTAAAAATACAGACAGCTGGTGATTCTCAGGGAGGGAAAGGCCAACTTACCTGAGACTGTTTGAAAACATCTTTCCCAACCACATCCAGGTTTGAGGGGTCTTTGATGGAACTAACATACTCAGAAACAGCCTTGATCACGACATCACAAGGTGGAAGAACCAACTGATGAGCTCGGACCTAGAAAAGACAAGATCAGTAAGGGACACCAAAGTCAAAGACACCGTTAAAGGCTAGGCTCACAACCCAAAATATAAGAGTTTGGTTCCCAGCACCCACAGCTGTCCCTCCAGCAACAAAAAACTCAGAGATTAATCACTAAGAGAGTCCAAAGATGAATGACACCCTGGCATGGTCTACCAGAGTTTCCCAGAAATCAAAGAGAAAAAAATTAGACAACAGTTATCAGAAGAGATGGCTGACCCCCAACCATTTCTAGCTTAAATAACAAAATAGGGAATGTTACAAAGCAGGAAGGTTAAGAGTAGGACCAGAGGGAGTGGCTGGCTTTAAGAGGCTCCCTGTCCGCAGTGAGAGGGATCCCCAACAGGAGCTGGGCAGGACCCAGAAAACCTTAGACAATCTGCAGAATTGTTTCAGTACTAGACATTTTAACTTATTTTATTACATTTATTTGTTTGTTTGCATGTGCTTCTGCCACAATCCATGTCCAGAGGTCAGAAAATCCTTGTAGGAGTCAGTTCTCTCCTTCCACCATGAGTCCCAGGGATTAAACGCGGGTTGTTAGTCTTGGTACAAGTACATCTATCCACTGAGCCGTCTTGCCCACTCCATAACAGACATTTTAGTGTACAGCAGCAGGAGTAATGGAAGGAGATATTGGGGAAGCTCTGTTCTCAGTGCTGGGATTGTTGGCACTCAGAATTGAGTGGAGCAGCAGAGAAATGCCATTTTGAAAAGGCCATGCTGTGTAGGTGGCAAGGCTGTCCAAGACACACTCTTGGGAAAACTCAGGAAGATCCGCAAGGACTCTATACTGAAATCTAACCAATAGAATACTGCTAGTATGATGTAAAGGAATAGGAATTAGAACCACAGTATTAAGCGAGCGGAAAACCTAACGGGAGCCAGAGTTTACAGAGGAACTTCATACAAGTTCAAGCAGTACTCTAGACAACTCCTCCCCTACTCAATATCACATGTCAATTTAGCAAGCAGACTTGGTCCTGCTCTGTTCTTGTTTTTTCCTATCTCTTTACAACTTCCCTTTTCACTTTCCTCTTCTAGATAACAGAGGCTTGCCTAGTTTGCAGGGCGACTCTGTGTCTTAGCCTTCTGAGAACTGGGACTGTACTATGTTTTCTGATTTGATAGCTTTACCTTTCAGTCTGTTAGTGAAAACTGCCTCATGTCCTCCACTTTCGTGCCTTGCAATCGCACTTTCCATTCAAGTCCTCTCTACTTTTGATCAATCCAATTCTAACCACCAGGCATACTAAGCTTGCTCCCAAGATCCACAATAATTAGCATATTGGCACACACATGCTATCAGTGCCTTTGCTCAAAACGTTTGATGCTGAAGTGGCGATGGTGTTGTATTTTGCTTCAACTGTACAGTATCATAATGGGCCTATGCCTGGACAGTGGCTATTGCCAGAGCATTCTACTCTTGGGGAATACTGGGGATCACGTCTGGTGCTCTGAGCACTCGCTAGTGTAACAGGAAAATGACACCTAAACCCATCAAAAAACTATCTCCCTTTTAGCACTGCAAATATTTGCATGCCAAAATAAAGATGACTTTAAATAGAAAATTCAAGCAGTGGCCTAACTCTATACCTGCAAGCCCCAACATAGAAACAGGAAAAACAATGTTACATGTCTCCTCTAGAAATTACCAAGTTCACAGTGATGCCCCCATGAGACTGACTTCAACAAAGTTCTACGGAATTCAAAAGAATAATTACAAATATGTTCAAATAAGTCAAAGCAGACACAAAAATTTCAACTGAATTACAAAATGGGGGGGGGCTAAAAGCTGAATGAAGTAAGGAAGTCAATGCAAGTTACTGAAATGGAATTCAATAGAGGTACAGAAATATTGAAGAAAACCCAAATTGAATAAATGGAAATTAAAAATTTAGTATATCCAATTAAAAGCTCAGCGCAAGTCTCACCAATAGAATGAATCAAGGGCCTGAGGAGAAAGCAAAGAACAGCAACACTCGGCTGACAACAACAGTAAGGTAATTTTAAAATGCAACAGAACATGCAAGATGGACAGTACAATACGAAAAGACCAGATTTTCAGTGGTGCAGCCACTGATAAGAGCCCATGTGACACTGAAAACCCCCATCCAGGGCTGGAGAGATGGCATGGCAGTTAAGAGGATTTGCTTCTCTTGCAGAATACCTGAGTTCCATTCCAAGCATTCATTTGGTGCCTCACAATTGCTTTTAACTCTAGTTCCAGAGGATCCAACATCTTCTCCTGGACTCTTTGGGCACAGGCATGAACATGGCACATAGACATATATGCAAGTACATATATATATATATGTTATATAATAAAAATAAAATAAACCTTTTTTTTTTGGTTTTTCGAGATAGGGTTTCTCTGTGGCTTTGGAGCCTGTCCTGGAACTAGCTCTTGTAGACCAGGTTGGTCTCGAACTCACAGAGATCCGCCTGCCTCTGCCTCCCGAGTGCTGGTACTAAAGGCGTGCGCCACCACCACCCGGCAAATAAATCTTTTTTAAAAATTTATTTACTATGCATACCTGCATGTCAGAGAGGGCACGAGATCTCATTACAGATAAATGTGAGCCACCATGTGGGTGCTGGGAATTGAACTCAGGACCACTGGGAGAGCAGACAGTGCTTTTTTTTTTTCAAGACAGGGTTTCTCTGTAGCTTTGGAGCCTGTCCTGGAGCTAGCTCTCGTAGACCAGGCTGGCCTCGAACTCACAGACATCCGCCTGCCTCTGCCTCCCAAGTGCTGGGATTAAAGGCGTGCGCCACCACCACCCAGCACAGCCAGTGCTCTTAACCTCTGAGCCATCTCTCCAACCCATAAAATAAAATAAATCTTAAAAACAAACAAACAAACACCTACCCAGTCTCATGCAAGTAACTCTAACTAAGCACAATGAGTCGAAAAAATACATGTTATTAGGAGGGGGACTTGTCTGGAAAAAAAAGTGTTCCTTTAGGAGACAGAGTAGAGATGAGGAAGGGTAATAGGGGATGAAAATATCTAGATTCACCAGGTAGTGGTGGCACACCTTTAATCCTAGCACCCAGGGAGCAGAGGCAGGTAGATCTCTATGAGTTCAAGGCCAGCCTGTTCTATAGAGCGAGTTCCAGTACAGCCAAGGCTACACAGAGTCTTAAAACAAAAAAAGAAAGGGAGACTAAATTCATTATTTACATGTGAAACTATCAAAGAATTCAGAAATTATTAAAAACAAATCACATAGCACTCCATTGATACATAGAAATTTATGTTCTCATGTATCTGTCAATGATAAAATTAATAATGAGGGACTAGAGAGATGACTTACTAATTACAAACACTTGCTGCTCTTCTAGAAGACTGGAATTCAGTTCCCAGCTCCAGCATGTCAGGAAGCTCACAACCATCTGTAACTCTAGCTTCAGGGGAGCCAAGGCCTCTGGCCTCTGTGGGAATCTGCACTCATGTGCACCTGTTCATGTAAATTACCCATATGCTTGCACACGTGTGTGCACACACACACTACACACACGTTGGTAAAATCATAAAAATAAACTTTACAATAAATTAATAAAATTCTTATATGTATTTATTTTCCTTGTATGAATGTTTTGCTTGCACATACAGAGGCCAGTAGAGGGCATTAGGGCCCCTGGAACTGGAATTACAGACAGTTGTGAAGCACCCTGGGTGCTGGAAACCGAACCTAAATCCTCTGCAAGACCAACCAGTGCGCTTAAGCACTAAAAAGTAATTCTGGGGGCCAGGGAGATGACTCAGCAGGTAAGAGCTATTGTAGCACAAACGTGAGGACATGAGTTCGAATCTTCAGACACACATAAAAAGCTGGGTATGGTCCCACAGGCCTGTAACCCTGTGCTGGGGGTGGGTTAGATGAGAGCACTGCTGGGGCTTAATGACCACCAACCTAATTCCAGGTTCAGTGAGAGACCCTAGCTTAAAAGAACAAGGTACAAAATACACTGGATGACACCTGCTGTCATCTTCTGGCCTCTGGGTTCACACCCACACACATGTGCACATATACCATATATATACATACACTGTACAAACACACTAAGAAAGTCTTTGAACAAAATTAATTCTGTAATATATGTAGGATCTTTATATCCTGAATTGAACTAACCATAAAAAGATCCTTTTGGAAGATTCGGGAAAGTTGTAAAATGTATTAGCTATGAAGATAACAGGCCAACAAGCTGACTTAGTGGTAAGTAGATAAAGGCACTTACTGCCAGTCCTAATGGCCTACATTGGCTCTTCAGAACCCACATGGTAGAAGAGAAACAACTCCTACAAACTATCCTCTGACCTCTACACAATCACACACACACACACAATAAATAAATGTAAAATTTTTCTCCCAAATAAAAAGGGGGCAACAAGAAATTAGCATTACCTTCACTAGAAGTGATAATGTCCGTGTGCATATGTAGGGTAATATGCAAACATTTTAGAGACATACACAAAGAATGTGCAAATAAAATAACTTGTCATATTGGCAATAACAAGAAAATCCAGAATGCATGGCAAGATCTTGATAGTTGATCTAAATCATTAAACAATCATGAATAAATGGAATAATCTATTGTTTTGCCCATGTTTGTGATATTCAAAAAAAGTCAATGAAATGATTCCTAATGCTATTTTGCTATACTCATAGACTGTGCCTAGCCCAATTGTCATCAGTGAGGCTTCAGTCAGCAACTGATGGAAGCAGATGCAGAGACCCACAGCCAAACATTAGGTGGAGCTCAGGATGCCCTGTGGAAAAGTGGGAGGAAGGACTGTATGAGCCAGAGAGGTAGAGGACACCACAAGAGCATGGCCCACAGAGTCAACCAACTTGGGCTCATAGGGAATCAGAGACTGAAACAACAATCATGGACCCTGTATGGGTCCATTCTAGGTGCTCTGCATATATTTTATGGTTGTTAGTTGTTTTTGTGGGGCTCCTAACAGTGGGAGTTGAGGATGTCTCTGACTCTTTTCCCTGTTCTTGGTACCCTTTTCCTCCTGCTGGGTTGTCTCTTCCAGCCTTGATCGAAGGGTTTACGACTTCCCTGGGAGGCCTGTTCTTTTCTGAAGGGAAACAGAGGAGCAGTAGATCCTGGGGAGAGGGAAGTTTCAGGGATATTGAGAGGAGTGAAGAGAGGGGAAACACTGATTGTGAGAGAAGAATAAATACATGAATACACAAATAATGAATGAATAAATCAGTAAATATAAAGTGAAAATATTTCATGCTATGCAGAAATGTAGGTTTTGTTACTGCATTTAGAGTTAAGTCTAATAATTACAGTTCTTTACACTGTAATTATTGAGTCGATGGTATACATTTTCAAAATGCTTTTGATAAAATTCATTTTGTTGGGGATGGAAGAGATAGCTCAGCAGTGAATAGCACATATTGTTCCTCAAGAGGACTTGAGTTCAATTCCAAGTACCTACATACCAGGTGGCTCACAACCATTTGTAATTCTAGTTCCAAGGGGATCCCTATAGCCTCTGTGGGCAAAATACATTCATGTGCACATATCCCCCAACATGCATATACATAACTAAAATTGAATTTAAAAAGCAAGATTCATAGACATCTAGAGTCATAAGGGGTCATTTGGAGAGAAAAATATTTACCAATAAACTGCATTATTCATTCCTCAAAAACCAGCTATTGATGGAGCTGGAGAGATGGCTCAGAGGCTAAGAGCACATGTTGATCTTCCAGAGGACCCAGGTTCAGTTTCTGGCATGCATATGGTAGCTTAAAGAAGTCTCTAACTCCAGGGTATCCATCACTATCTTTTGGCCTCCATGGGTGCCAGGCATGCATAGACATACAAGCAGGTAAAACACCCATACACATAAAATTCAATAGAAATAAAAAATAATTTTTAAAAAAATTACTGTGTCTGGTGTGATAACACACACCTTTAATCTTAGCACTTGGATGTTTAAGCAAACTCCTATGAGTTTGAAGCCAGCTTGGTCAACTTACATACTGAGTTCTAGGTCTGCCAGGACTATGTACAGAGACCCTGTATTAAACAGTTACTGTCAAGCAATGGCCAGATACTATCCTAAGGTACCAGAGACATAGCAGTGAATACAAAAGACAAGAACTCTGCCTTCATGGCAGCAGGAATATTAAATGTGTTGGGATAAGCTGATGTGCAAGCATGTATGTATGTGTGCATGCACACCTATATAATTTTAAATAATAGGATTGGGAAAAGCCTCATTGAGAAAATGGCATTTAACAAAACTTTTAGGAGTGAGAAAATAGCTGTGTAAGAAAAAAAAAGGCAATCCAAGTAGAGAGAATGCTAAGTAGTAAGGGGCTAGGAAGTGCTGGGGATGGCAAGCTATGAGATATAAACAGTCATTATAGGATTTTAAATAGGAAAGTGACATGCTCCAAGTCCTCTTTAAAATTAGTGTATATTAAACTATACAAGAATAGGTTTCATCATGATATTTTCATGTATGAATATTATAAATTTTGATTATATTCACCTCTTCATTACCCTCTCATCTTCCTCTTAGTAGTCTCCTTATTTATCCCAAATAGTATAGTACCCTACCCTATCAGGTTTTTTACTCAGACTAAATAAGACAGATTCATAATGCTGAAGAACAAATCTTAGAGCTGGGGATATAGTATGGAGGTAGAGTGATTTCCTATCATGTCTAAGGCTCTGGGTTCAAGCACAAGCTCTGTGGAACAATCTTTGTACACTGTAAATGTAAATATGTATTGCTCTCATTGTTAATAAAAAGCTGATTGGCCATTGGCTAGGCAGGATTTGGGGCACAGAGAAAATGCTGGGAAGAAGAAGGGTGGAGTCAGAGGAGTTGCCAGCGAGACACAGAGAGGAAATGGGGGGATGCAAGATGAAAGAGAAGTAACGCAACATGGCAGAAATGTAAACAAATAGAAATGGATTAATTTAAGTTTAAGAGCTAGTTAGTAATAAGACTGAGCTATCAGCAGAGCATTTATAATTAATATTAAGTCTCCGTGTCAGTTATTTGGGAATCAGTGGGTGGCAAAGAAAAGTCTGTCTATGCTGAGCACTGTCAATATTTTTCAAAAACAAATCTGTATACTGTACATATATGTAAATATGTGTGTATATATGCATGTGTGTGCACCTGTGTGTGTGTGTGTAAAATATGTGGGGGGGGTCCAGATGCAAATACATAGGGAGACCAAAGGTCACCCTAGATTATTGGTCCTCAGAAGTGGTTCATCTTGTTGTTAAGACAGAGTCAATCATGGTACATGGAGCTCCTCAACTAGGGTAGGCTAGTTGGCCAACAAGCCATGAATCCTCCTCTTTCTGTCTTCCTGGCACTGGGATTACAAGCACAAAGCATCTCGCCTACCTTTTTATGTGGGTACTGGGGCTAGAACTCAGGTCCTCATGTTTATGCAGCAAGCAGTTTACTAACTGAACTATCTCTTCAGACCCAAGAACAAATTTTATTCTACACTTTTCTAAAGCACTAAGAGCATGTGGCATAGTAATTTTGCACACAGTGCAAATGATCTAACTACCCTCAAACGGCCATCTTAGTTTCACCTTCAAAGTTCCTAAAAACTTATATATTTTTGGCAGTACTAGAGACTGAACCCAGGTCCTCACACGTGCTAGGCAAGCTCTCCATCACTGAGATACGTCTCCAACTTGAAAACATACTTTTAAGAGGCCATTATGAAAACTATCAACAAACGGGTTGGAATGACAGCTGAGTGTTTAGGAGACTGGCAGGTAAAATGAAAATAGAGAGGTGACCATTGGGTTTATTGGTAACGTTGTTAAGGGCATTTTCAGCAAATCAGATTACAGAGGCAGGAGGATAGTAAACAGATCAAGTACAGTCTCCCCACCCCCAACCCTGTGTGGTATATATATGTGTGTGTATGTGTTTGTAGGTCAGAGGTCAACATCACTCTTCAGTAGCCATCCACTTAGTATTTTAAGACAAGATCTCTGATTAGGACCCAGGTTTACCAGTTAAGCTAGGCTGGCTGACAAGAGAACCCTAAGAATCTGCCTGTTTCCACCTCCCCAGGGCTAGGATTATAAGCATGTGCCACCATCCCTTCTTTTTGTTTTTCATGGCTGGGAATCAAACGCCTTATGTTTGTGTAGCAGGTACTTTATTAATGGAACCATCCCCACCCCTACCCCCTAGAAGATTCTTTAGAAGAGTATACTGTAAGAAGAAAAATAGAGCAATAGCTTAGGTGGGGGGGGGTAAGGTCAACAGTGGGTTTGGGCCTGGACAGATGCTTAACTGACAAAGTGCTCACTGTACAAATGCAAAAACCTGTACTCAGATCCCTAATACTTGTATAAAAGGTCAGATATTGGCAACACACACCTGTTATCCCAGTGATAGGAACACACACACACACACACACACACACACACACACACACACACAGAGGGTTTTTATTTTCAAACCTGAATCACACATAGCCATCCATAGTAGCATATGCTTATAATCTTAGAACCCAAGAGGCTGAAGCCAGAGACTTTTGAGTTAGTTCAAGGCTAGTTGGCATCAGGCCTTATCTCCAATTTTGAAAAAGGATTGGGGCTACAGAGATAGCTCAGAGGTTAAGAGCATTGGCTGTTCTTCCAGAAGAACCAGGTTCAATCCCCATCATTCATATAGCAGCTCACAACATCTGTAACTTCAGTCCTAAGAGATGTGATACCCACTTCTGGCTTCTGCAGGCACTATGCACGCATGTAGTAAACAGACATACATGCAGACAAAGCACCCATGCATATAAAATAAATATATTTAAATTGAAAAATACACAGAAATTTCGAAAAGGATCATGATTATACATCAAATGGGAAATAACCAATGAAGCAAGGAAAAAATGATGCAGGAGAAAGGAAAACTGTAGGCAGAGGCTGCTCATTTTATCCAGGCCACTCAGACCCAAAATAATTACACAAAACTGTATTAATTAAATCACTGATTGTCCTATTAGCTCTACCTTCTTATTGGCTAGCTCTTACATCTTAAATTAACCCACCTTTCTGTATATTTGTTGCATTTATTGGTTAATGAATAAAGCTGCTTTGGCCTGTGATAGGGCAGAATAGAACTAGAAAGGAAAACTAAGCTGAATGCTGGGAGAAAGAAGGTAGAGTGAAGAGAAGCCATGTAGCCCTGCCAGAGACAGACGCTGGGGACAGAACTTTACCCAGTAAGCCACAGCCATGTGGCAATAGACAGATTAATAGAAATGGGTTAATTTAAGATACGAGTTAACCAGAAAAAATGCTTAAGCTATTGGCCAAACAGTATTGCAATTAACATAGTTTTTGTGTGATTATTTTGGGAGTATGGGCGGCCAGGAAACGAACAAGTGGCGTCCTACTACACTGCCACAAGTGCCAAAGGGCGTCGGTTCTTCTATAGACTTTGTAGCAGTAAATTCCATTTTTAATTTTTGCTAAACTATTAAAAATGGTCACATTACTCATTTGATGTACATGTCTGGTCACTAGTGAGGTTGAGCATCTAGTCAAATGATTAGCTACTGTATTTCTGCTTTTGTCAATTTTTCTGACTCAGTCTTTTACTCATTTTTGTTACTATTGAGGCATTTTTCTTTGCCAGTTTGTATGAATTCTTATGTTATAGGTTTATCAGAACTAATTTTTATCTGCATGTAAAATATAATTTTACTCATTCTAAGGGGAGCGTGTGAACAGAGTTCATACAACCACAAATTATGCTGCCAAGTTTCCCACATTTTGGAATATCATAGTATTCAGCACATGCCAAATATAACTGCCTTCTTAATCAGTGTCTCCACTGCAAGCTAAGTATTATAATTTAAACCTAATGAAGGAGAACACCAAGGAACTTGCCAAACTGCATGGGGAAAAGCCCACCGAGTCCTCAACCCTACACAAAGAACTAGAGGCAAGTGAATAAAGCTAGGAGTGGGAGAGGTGGTCCTCCAAGGGAAGAGCACACCAATTGGTTATCCAGTGCCAAACTGTCAGCCCTGAAAACAGACATTCAGGTAGCATTATATGGACTCACCAGATTATATTTAGGAATATATATGTATATACAAATATATGTGTACATGCAATAACAATTGATGAAAAGAAAGGGGCCATAAATTTGATGGATGAGTGCATAGGGATATATGGAAGGGTTTAGAGGGAGGAAACGGAAGGAAGAAGTGTAATTAAAATACAACCTCAAAAACAAATGAACAAAAAGACTTTAAAAACAAAGATTTTAAAAAATCTAATGAAAGATAATTGTTCTACGCCATCAAAGTTCAATCAAAAGTTGATGTCTCCTAAATGTACAGGGCAAAATAGGGCATATTACCTTAAGTGATGCAAGAGGATGTTCTGGTCCCAAAAGGCTCCAGTGAAAAGCAGCCAAGTCCTCATCAGGTAGAATGTGGTTACCTATAAAATATACATTTCATTTATTCACTGTACAGTTCGCTTAAATCTTTTAGGTCATAAAGATGATCCTCTGGGAGAAGAAATAACTGAATTATGTATAGATCCATATTCTCTTTATTTTATTTTTGAAATGGGTTTTTCTGTGTAGCCCTGGCTATCCTGGAACTCACTTTCTAGACGAGGCTGGCCTCAGACTCACAGAGATCTGACTCTCTGACTCTTATGTTCTGGAATTAAAGATGTGCTCTACTATGTCAAATCAGGTCTATATTATTATTATCATTATTATTTTTTTGGAGACAGGTCTCACTATATATCTATGGGTGGTCTGAGATTTGATATATAGACCAAACTGGTTTCCAACTCAAAGGTTCACCTGCCTCTGCTTCCCAAGTGCTGGGATTAGAGGCATGCACCATATCAGCCAGTGAGCCTATATTCTTAATGTAATGATTAATTAAATTAAGTGATTAAGTAGTTATCTGTGTACTAATTATCTACTCTGTACTATGAGTATCTCCTTTATAATGATCAAGTCTTATAGTTTTATCTCCATTTTATAGACAAGGAAACTGAGATTCAAACAAGCTTAGTGACTTGGCCCTAGGTAGGCCTATACTAGAACAAAAAAAAATAGGACTGTCAGATCCTCAAATGCATGGCACTACCCATTATCACAGGTAATGGGAAACTATTGCCTAGCTGTGCTGCCTTTATTTTACAATAGCAAATTACTGATTACTCGACAAACACAAAGCACTTTCCATATCTCATCTTACTCAACCTCATGAGTAACACCATGGGATTATTACTACTTTCATTTCTGAGATGAAGAAAATGAATCCAGGGAAGCGGGACTTCAGTGATTCACACAAAATCTAATTTGAAAACTTGGGCTGATTCAATCACATTATCCAAAGTGGTGTTCTTTGTGCTTACAGGGCAGAGGTCACAACTGTCAACACTTGGAAAACCAATTCCAAATATCAATTCTGCAATTTACTTTGAAATGTATCTTTGCTGGGCAGTGGTGGTGCACACACCTTTAATCCCAGCAGGCGGATCTCTGTGAGTTCGAGGCCAGCCTGGTCTACAGAGCAAGTTCCAGGACAGGCTCCAAAGCTACAGAGAAACCCTGTCTCAAAAAACAACAAAAAATTTTGCATCTTTAAGAGAAAGCCTGAAAGTTGGATGTAACAACACATGCCTGCAATCCCAGCATTAGGAGGGTTAAGGCAGGAGGATCTTATGATTGAAGCTACACAGTGAGACCCCGATGAAAAATGAAACAACAAAAAAGAAAACAAAGAAACCCAGTGGGTGTGTGGATGGAGGAATTGATAGGGACATGAGAAAACAAGTTCTGCGAATGTTAATGGCAGAGTACTAGCAGTGGATATGGACTTTTCACTGCAAATGAATTATGCTGAATACCGTTCAAAAATACTCCTAACAAAAAAGACACAGAGCAAAACTAGTCCACAAAGCTTCCAAATCTAAATCTAGACTTTTAAAAAGAAATGCTAATAATCAGAGTAGAGAAGCAAAGACAACTTGGACTAGTGAAACATAAGACTCTGCATGTCAGTTGTGCAATATAATTCGCGGCCAGCCTGCTCTACAAAGTGAGTTCCAGGATAGCTAGAGCTACACACTGAAACTCTGTCTCAAAAAATCCAAAAACGTTCTCATATTCATAATTGACATTTATATGTTCACATTCTTATCACAAGTTAATATGTTCATAACATACTAAGTTTTTTGGATCGTCTGCTAAGAACCCCTAACTGTCTACTGCTTTTCAACATTTCTTACAGTATTTACACTATTATATGGTATGAGAACTTCAGGTTTTGTTTTTCGAGACAGGGTCTTTCTCATATAGCACAGGTTGGCCTTGACTATGTGGCCAAGGATGGTCTTAAACTTCTGATCCTTGTGTCTCTACCTCCTGAGTGCTAGAATTATAGGCATGTTACACTACACCCATGTATGTGGTTCTAGGATTGAACACAGGGCCACATGCATGCTAAATAAGTACATGAACAACTAAGCTACATCCCAAATCAGCATGAGGTCTCTAAAAAAGCAAACCCAATACTGCCAGGCTAAATCACTCTAGTCTGCTTATCTTATCTACGTAAGAAGAAACTTTACCAAACACTGGATTCTCTGGTTTAGACGACCTACCTAGCAGTGCAGCAAATATGGGGAAATTTATTCGCTTCAAACCAAGCTGCTTGGCCACTTCCTGCATCAGGAACTGGTTGGTTGTGAGGTTCTTCCCATTCCAGCTGAGCTTCAGCGCATGGGAACTGTAGTAAGATGGAATATTGTAGAGCGCATACTCGGAGTCATGAGCAAGAAGACCATGAAAGCCATTTTCTCTGAAAAAAGCCACCACTTCCAAATGGTGGTCTTCCAGGCTCTGAAAGACCTAGGAGAGAAGAAAAAGAGAACATGTCATGACCCAGAAACTGATCTATACACATCTAACAAGATTAGAAATCAGGAAGGATAGTGCCTAATTTATAACGATAAAATTTTAGATTATCTTTGGCCAATAAGAACAAAACAAGCAAATTGTATATCAGCTTAGAATATGATTGTGCCTGTACACATGTTTACTAACTGTCCAACCCTTAAGTTGTGAAATCAACACACTATTCCTTAATGAATACTATATTAATTATTTAATATAATACTAAATTACTGGTTTCTGCTTGAAGCCATAACAGAGATCTTCATAAGAAAAACAAACAATGACACCAGGACCTATCTCTTCTGCATGTATTAACTTTTTGAGAACCGAGTCTTTTTGAATGCACTCCTTCCTAGGCCAGGAGGGATGGGGGTGGG
>PVIU01024668.1:0-25135 GCA_004026605.1 Ondatra zibethicus
AAAAAAAAAAGATCACTCTGAGAACAAGGGTCTATGTAACTAAGACGTGTTTGTTTTTGTTTAAGTCATTCAGAGGGGAAATCTTCTCTTGTCCATTGTTAAAGAAAGGTTTCAATCAAAGGAGAAGTCTCCTTATTCTAAAATATACAAACAGTTCTTTGAAATAGATGCCAAATCAAACTCTAAAAGGGACGTTTTTCTTGCAGAAGTTTTGAGTTAATTCTGTGTTCAGGGCTCGAGTGGAAAAACTTTGAGACTGTCAGAGGAGCTAGCTACAGCAATGCCACACTTAGCTTCCGAGGTTACACAAGGCACTGTGCTTGCAGCAGTCCCAGCCTCTTGTCCCAGCCTCTTCTCCCTGGCTTTAGGCTAACGTTTAGTGACAAAGGGAAAGGAACTCTTTCAGATTAAGTCCAATTTTCAGTTAAATAGAAGGTGATATTTGATTTCTGGCGCCGTTGTATCTACATAGTCACATGAGAAGCCATACCAGCACTCATGGAAAAAAATTGGTTGTTCCTGGTGTTTGTTTTGTTTCATTTTGGGGGGATAGGGTCTAGTTAGATAGCCCAGACTGGCCTCCAACTTGTTATCCTCCTGCCTCAGCTGCCTGAGTGCTGGGTTACAGGTATACGCTACCATGCCTGGTTAATTGGTTCCTTATTGTCCTGGTTGTTTTTTCATCAGCTTGACATAAGCTAGAGTTATCCGGGAAAAAGAAGCCTCAACAGAGAATATGCATTAAGCCTCTTTTGGATTGGCCTGTAAGAAAGTCTGTGGGAGAATTGTCTTGATTAATGGTTAATGTAGAAGGTCCCAGCTCACTGTGGGTAGTACCGCCTTGGAGGGGTGGTGGTCCTGAATTGTCTAAGAAGGCAGGATAGCAAGTTATGGGTGCAAGCAGTGTTTCCCCCATGGCCACTGCTTCAGTTCCTGATTCTGGGTTCCTGCTTTGAGTTCCTGTCTTAACTTCCCATGATGAAGGAATGTAGACTCTGAGGTGACATTAACCCTTTCCTCTCCATGCCCATGCTTCTGCCCATGGTGTTTATCACATCAGTAGAAAGCAAGCGAGGATGCCTGTTTGGAAAGAAATTCTGTGTGCTTTCCTATCAGGACTTCTATTTGCACAGAAGTACTAGATGCCAGTAGGGCGAGCCCAGTGTGGAAAGGGGGCGTAAACAATTTTGCCCCACCAGTAACTAGTTGGGTTATGGAGCTAGTGGTGGTGGGGCTTCCTTTCTTGACAAAAAGCCTCTCTGTCATTGTTGCCTGTCACGCCTACCTCATAGGCATTTTGTGAAGATTAAGTCAGATGTATGTAAAAACAGTGAAAGTTTTTAAAACAGGTGAATGTGTGAGAGCCCATATTGAAATGTAATTATACCTTTTGAGAGTCAGTGTCGGCATGAGCCCTGAGTGTTCCCTGGGGCTGAAGTCAAGGGATGAACTGTCCGTAGGATAAGGGAGCAGAGGGGTTACAGTGAGAGATTCACCGTGGAACTGGAGGGTGCAGGAGATCCGCGGGTGTCCTGTGGCCCAGGACCACACAGCTGTACTACTGCAGGCGTGGCCGCTGGCTCTACAGGAGAAGGCAGAAGGCGCACACAAAGTGCCGCAGCACATAGGCCACCCTCGTGCGTGTGACATCACTCATCCATTTCTCCGAGAAAGGCTTCGAGGTGTTCACAGGAAGTGGGAGAGTGCAGGCCAGGTGAGGTGGCAAGGTGACTTTTGTCCCTCTGCATACCTCTGCTGGGCACAAGCGGAGACTCCAAGAAGCAAGGAGGAAGGTGAGGTTAGTAGGGCCCGTGGAATGTAGGGGGAGCTCTGGCTAGGACGGGATTCTGAGGCAGGTTTCAAAGGCTGCTTGTGATTTCAAGAGGAGAGGAGGCTGCAAGAAGAATGACTTTCAAGGCTGAACCAAGGCAAGCTGGACCAGATGAGCAGGCCTGCGATCCTAACCGCCCAGCAGGCTGAGGGCCAGGAGGAGTCTTCAGGAGAATGGAGTTCCATTCCCTTAGGAGCCTGCAGAGTGAGATGGGTGGTGGAGACCCTGTCTCAAAATAGAAAGTAAAAGAGGGTCAGGGATAGCTAGCTACATACTTGCCTAGCATGTAGAAGGCCCCAGGTTCAATCCCCAGTGCTGGGGAAGGGGGAAGGGGAGGACGGAGGCCAAGGCAAAGGAAACAGGAAAATGTAGGCACTAGAGCAAATGGAAAGGGGTCCGGTTTGACTGTATTACGTGGAGCACAGGAGCCGCAAATGAGAATGAGAAAGAAAGGCAGCCATCTGGTTCAGGGTCTGGGCTTGGGCTGTGGGCAGCTTGGGTTGGACTGGCTGGGCTGCATGCACTAAGCCCTCTTAGTCTGTCTTGGAAATGTGTAGATTGGATTTGTGTGATTCTGCTGTCTGGAACCAACTCCTCCTTCCCCTGGCCTGCTTGTGAATTAGCGTGAGGTCTGTTGGGAGGTGTTTTCGGTACTTTCTACTGCTGTGATAAAACACTGTGACCGAGGTAACTTGGAGAAGAAAGCGTTTATGTGGGCCTTATGGTTTCAGCGGGGTATGGTCCATACTGGCAGAAACAGAAGGCAACAGACATGGCTGCTGGAGTTGGAAGCTGAGAGCTTGCATCTCAGACCACAAACAGGAAACAGAGCTAACTGGGAATGTGACATGTGGCTTTTGAAACCTTAAAGTCTGTCTCCAGTGGCACACTTCCTCTCACAAGGCCACACCTCCTAAGGCTCCCAAAACAGCACCAGTTACTGGGGACCAAGTATTCACATGCCTGACAATTATGGGAGACTTCTCATTCAAACCACCCCAGAGGCCTAGTCTGAGGCTGGGTTGGGCTTTGATGTAGAGGTGCCACTTTATAAGACAAAGATGTCAAAATCTATCCCCAAAATATAGTCTTACAACAGGGGAGAGGGTGTGGAAATTAGCCCCCTTCCCTGTACCAGGCGTCTCTCTTCCTGGGCATCTCTCTTCCCCTTGAATCTCTCTTTCCAGGCAGGGTCTTTATAAGAGATTTTGGTTGGATCCCGGGGCTGAGTATGAGGGCTAATCAGGAACTTCATCATTCAGTCTTGATTCATGCGTTTTCCAGCTTGCACCTGATAATTGGCAACAGGTAAGAGGTAAGAAGGAGAGAGCTTGCTCTTCACTGTGTGCTTTTACTGTTTTCCAATGACAAGAGCCAGCCTAAGGATTATAAAGTACGATTTACTGCGGCTCACAACTCCAGGACATCAGCGATGTGGACAATGTCCATATTCAAGGGCAGGGTCAAGCATGGCAGAAGGTGGCAGACATCAGTTCCCCAAGCACATCCATCCCGGCTCCATCCCTATGGTTGCCCCCACCCCACCTCCACCCCTAGTCTATCAGGACCGCTCTCATCCTTAGCCAGTCTGTCAGAGTTGACAGTGTTCCTGAATAGCAGCAGGGCCACACAGGTCTAGGGTCAGGTTCTGGGCCACTCTGTACTCATCTGTAACTTTAAAAGTTTCTCATTCAGAAAATAGGGTGGGTGACCCTGTCTCCTTCGTGGATTTAATGACATAATGTGAGTGGCAAGGGTTTCATAGAAACCATTCCATCTGCTGCTGTGGCAGCGGTGTCTAAGCTGCTGGGTTGGTGGCTCTTCCCTCTGAGCCAGCCTCCGCTCGCCCCGTGGGTTGCTGTGGATATCACATCTCTTAGAGGAACTTATGCAGCTGGGGAAAAGCAAAGGTTGGTTGGTTAAGCAATCACCAGCTCTGATTGCCAGCCCATCACTAGGCAATGACAGGTCAGAGCATTCCTCCATCATGAACGGTTTGGGCTTACCACCAGGTTGAAATGCAGCTCAGACTTTTCCACGGCAGCACCCCAAAGGGCAAATGAAAACCCAGGACTCCTTCGCCATGTTTTCCCCAGCCTACTGACATCACAGTTCCCCCTAAGCAGAGTATTTTCAAATCTCATGTTTTATCTAAAAATTCATGAGAAGTTTTTGTAGGTTTGTGTTAATATGTTTAAACTCACTAATATCACATAGGTGTCCTGTAAGAACCCTCCCTATTTGTCTCCTCCTGATCACTAAGCTTTGGTGGCTAATAGATAACCTGTCAGCCAGTTCAGAAATTGCTACTTTCAGTACAGTCCACGTTACCAGTAGCTCAAACCACGGCAAAGTACCAGACTACCCTCTCTGAATTCTAGCTCAAAGAAAGAAATTCTTAGGAACAATTTATCATTTACTTGCAGTTTTAAAAATAATCTTAATTGACCACATGTGCTATCAAATAAGCGTTGGTCTTGCAGCCTCTGCCTCCCGCCCCTGCCCCCCTCCTCCTCGTGCTCCTTCTTGTGGGCATGCGCACTGCATTGGTTTCTGCCAGGATGTCAGAAAATTAATTACGCCGCACGGGGTAGATACCATCACAGGAAAGCCGCCCCAGATTCAAGATAAGATTACCGATATAGAAGCTGTTATTTTTAGGGGTTAAAGACTATTGCTTTCCGATCTCTTTGCCTCATTTTCCTAGTTCCTCCCGTTTTAATCGTGGCTCCATGTTTTTGTAGCCATAACTCATTAGTGGTTTTTAATTTTTCTGAAACTGAAATAGGGTCTGAAAGGGTGGGTTTGCCCCTTTTTCCTCCTTTTTCCCTCCTCTTTTTTTTTTCCTGGCTAATCGGAGGAACGCAACCACATCTGAAGCCGCTTGGCTCATTATGAATTTCATGGAAACTGATTCTCTGAAAGTGTTTCCATATGTGTGTTCCCAATATATCCCATCCCCTCTAAATGGGAGCTCAGACGTGTGCATGGGCTGGAAATGGCTTCAGGATGTGACAGAGTAGTCATATGACTCGCGGCACCGTGGGTGGCCCCTTCTGAAAGACAGGGTGTCCTGGGTGCTGGCCTCCTTCCTGCAGTGGATCTGGTTTCAAAGACTATCCACCGTGCCTTTAAAATGTTCCTAATCAAGGCCTAGCGAGATCATTCCCCTCTTCCCGTCGTCCTACTTTTCCACCCTCGCGGCTTTTGGCTCCTTCCTTCTCCTCTGCCCTGGGTCCCTGGATACATCCACACAGGCTCACACATCTTTTACCGTCTGCGCCTTCCCCTTCCACAAAGCGGAAGTGTATTATTCCAGCAATATCCTTAAAATTGGGGTGGGTTAAAGCACAGTTGTTTCCCGAGATTGCCAGAGCCCAGCTCTCACCCCACTCCTGCCTTCCATGTAACAGACTTTCTTAGCCTTAGGATCAGCTGCTCTGTCTGAATTTGGAAGCATGCTGTAGGAAGCACAGTTTATTACAGCGCTGAAAATAAATGTTTATACTGGAGAGTCGAGGCACTTTTTTTTAATGCCTAAGACTATGGAGCTTGCTAGCCATTTTATTGTCTTAAAGATTGGTTCCATTTCTTGTTCTGCTGTTCTCTTCAGCGTGGTCCTCTGCGTTCCCTAAAATGTGTGCTTTCCTGCTTATGAGGTCATGAAAGCTAACTAAGTTAAACGTTGTGTTGCTTAGTCATATTTAGTATGAGGGCATCAATTCGGGGACAACTGATATAAATCCCTTTCAAATCTAAGACCATGCAGAGTAGTATTTTGTGTATAGTCTGAATTTGACTCTTGGATCATGTCTTCTGGAGACCAAATTAGCATTCATTTGCTCAGCAGGACTTTGACACACTTGTCTTTTCCATGATATATTAGATACAGTCTAAAGGAAGGATGTGTTGGGGAGGTGGCTCACTTGGGAAAGTGCCTGCCTTTGAAGCATGGGGTTCAGGACCCAGGTTCAGATTTCCAGCACCCATGGGAAAGTCCACTTGGGGAGGTAGAAATGGGTGCATCCCTCAAGCTTATTTGCTGGCCAGGTCAGCCAAATAATGAACTCCAATCTCTGGCTTCTACTTACAGGCGTGCATATTCACCTGTGCACACACACACACACACACACACACACACACACACACACACACACCAAGAGAGAGTTCATTTCTTTAGTGTGCTTTATTTTTCTAAGTTAACAAAACAACTTTTTAAAATAAACATTATTATAAAAACTTTGCAAGTAAGTAAAAACCATTGCACACCAAAATTAACCAGGCCCATAGTCTATGCAACTTAGTGAACTTCTAGACAATTAGAACTGACATTCAGAAAGAAGCTGTGAAGCTTCACATTAAATGTTACACTTTTAGTACTGAATAAATTTTATGCACTTATCCACCATCAAAAACAAAAAATCCATAATAGAATTACACTTATAAAAGCTTATATTCTATTTTATGACTTGCGTCCATTGTGTGCATTCTGTTCTCCTCGCTGCTTCGCATTTAATTTGTTTTCTGTCATGTCATGTTATACTGGACCTGTATGTACATTTGTTTCTATAGATGCACATATTATTGGCTACATTCCACATATGAGAGTGAAAATAGTTTCTTTTTGAGATCATGTGACTTTACTTAATAATATACAGTCTAAATCTATCCATTTTCTTACAAATTTTTAACTTTATTCTTTAGAGTTAAGTATGTGGTATGTGATATATATGTAATATATATATATATGCTTCATTATCCATTTATCTGTTGATAGACAACTGGGACGATTCCAGTTCTTTTCTATAGTGAATAAGTCAACAGTAAACATGGGGTATGGTAGGGTATAGAGAGAATGCTGTGGTGTATACCCAGGAGAAAAACAGCTGGGTCATTTCAAAATAAAAATACCTATCTAAAAACAATGTGAATGCCAATGGCTATGCTTTAATCTAAATAGCATGGTAAGCTTATAGACACAAATATTCAAGGGATGCTTGATAAGAACGTAGTACAAATTTGCACACCATGGGAGGGGGTGTTCTTCCGTGGCCATGAGTTCTGCAGTTGGTGCTTGCTTACCTTGGTCTGGGAACCCTGAGGGAGTAGCCACAGCAGAGCCCACCCGTGAGCCCCGAGTTTGTGTCACATCAGCAGGAAGCATATGCATCCCGAAGGGCGGAGGGACAAGGTGTCTGCGTGTGGAAAGTAACTCTCCATGCACACTCAGGCTCCTTCTCATTTTCACACATTCTTTGCACAGTAACTCGGCTGTGCCTCACCAGAGGTGGCAGAGCTGTCTGCGCGTGGTGAGGGTGGCCGCCCGTGGGTTCCAAGCTCTGCTGCCTTGGCTCGGAAAGGGAGCTCTGCAAGCAAAAGAGTCCCCTCTCCCTGGTGTTTCTACAGAGTGCAGATTCTGTGTCCTTCCCCACCCTCACTTTCTGCCTCATCAGGCAGCAGAAGGGAGGGAGGGTGTTGGGTGTGGGACAGGAGGACACTTTGGAGTCCCTGCTGCCCCTGGCCCTCATGGACCCAGAGACCCTATGTCTTATCTGTCAAGACCATCAATGATTCATTCTCTCTCTCTCTCTCTCTCTCTCTCTCTCTCTCTCTCTCTCTCTTTCTCTTTCTCTCTCTCCTTTCCTTATCCCTCCAATTCTAGCTATGGAACTGAGTGTCTTTGCGAAGGAGACAAGTGCTCTTACCATCCAGCTACACCCATCAATGATTGTTGATTGAGCTAAAACCCCCCATCAATGATGATTAATGACTCTGAAATGCTGGCTGTTTACACAAGTGCAGACATTCAGAAAGTTTCAAATTTTGTCCCCATTACCTTACTGATTCCAAATAAATACCACGACTTTAATGGCAGCAGTGAGCGGGCCCAAGCTCATGAGCAGGGACAAGTGCACTAACTGGCTGGAAGGACACACATCGCATCTCTAATCTGAGTCTCCCCATCCCCCCCCCCGTTTCATCTCTTCCCCAGGGTCTTTCCAGTCTGCAGCTGCATGCATGCTGGTTCTGAGGTAGGGCTGGTGCCAGGAAGGAAGTACTAGCATGCTAGGGAAACAGGGACACTTGTTTCTCAGTGGCAAATGCTGCTGGGCAGGCACTCCATCTGCAGTATGAGGTCAGGTGATGCATACTGCATCATACTGCGAGTAGCTTGGTGTCCCTTTTAAAGAGCATTTAACAAGGTTTTAGGTATGAAATGCACTTAAATTATATTTTAGATTGGGTGTCAGCATTGCTTAGTTTTGTTTTTTGTTTGTTTGTTTTTTTAATAGTTTTATGTTTTGTTAAGACAGTAACTCTATGTAACCAGCCTAAGCTAAGCTGGCCTCAGACTCACTATGTTATCTATTCTGGACTCAAACTCATGGTGATCTTCCATATGCCTCAGCCTTCTGAGTCCTGAGATTAAAGACATGAGCCACCCAAAGCGTGTTTAAAACAGATTTAATTATTACTTTTATTTATGTGTAAACTGTGTGGCTACGTGACTTGGGGCATGCTATGTGTATGCAGGTGCCCTGGAGGCCAGAGGGTATCAGACCCCCTTGAACTGAGTTACAGGTGGGCTCTCTTACAGGCTGAGCCACCTCTCAGCTCTCCCCAGGGCCTTTGATGCCTGAATTTTACTATGTTGCAAGGGTACTGGCCATGTCACAGAGATGCTGACACCTAAGCTCATTTACTTGTTTTTCCATCCAACCGCTCATATATACATAAGTACATATACATATATATTCATTTGAGGCTCTTACAATGGACTAGGTTCTTGGAGGGATGTGAGAGGAAAATAAAATAAATCCGTGCCATGCAAAGCTGACTCTAGTGAGGCAGAACAGACTAAGAAACAGCTAATCAGTCAGCGGAGGCGCGAGCAAGGGCACGGAAGAGCAGTGCAGAGAGGAGCCAAATAGGATGTTGTTCCATACGCAGGCAGTTGGGATGGGGCAGCCGAAGTGTTGAAGCGGAAGGAGCCTCTGCATAGCAGAGGACAGCAGTCTTGGGTTGGTCTTGTGTGGTCTGTGTGCCCAGGAAAGATGTCTCAGGTTAATAAAAAGTTCATGAGCTTTATTTGAGATTTGTTGAAGCAATAACTCCTGCCATGTAACTGCCCCCAAAGTATCTCTGAAATTAACACCTGGCTCCAGGCTACTGGCTTTTCCTGTCACACAGTGGTGTCCTTACATGCACGAACGGGCTCTGAATGTGCTGATGTTCAGTTAGATTCAAGGCTCTCTGTATTTCCTCTGCCTGTCTGCTCCTTCAGCTGGTCATGTCGGTTCTGCTTAATGTTTAGTCAGGAAGCTAATGTGCCCAGTTTCCCATCTGACACCCCTTAGTAACAAGTACTTTACTAGCCCCAAACTCCAATTTCCTTTGATTGTAAAGACCTCCTTGCTGTTTTCAATAACAACTTTTTAGTGACAGTCTACTAAATGATATATGTATCTGAACGATAGGGCTTAGAAATGGCGATTATTAGCTACTGCGCTGTAGCTCTGTAGCTCAGTGGTAGAGAGCTAGTCTAGTATGCCTGAGGCTATAGGTTTGATTCCCCAGTACTTCCAAAAAGGAGAGGAGGGCCAGAAAGATAGCTCGGTGCCAATGATGTCTTTCAGCCATTATGGGTACCCACAAAGGAGTAAATAATTTTTTAAAAAAAGAGAAGACTGAGTATTCCCATTCGTAAGCACTGCCAGGA
Source organism: Ondatra zibethicus (assembly GCA_004026605.1). Classification (NCBI taxonomy): domain Eukaryota; kingdom Metazoa; phylum Chordata; class Mammalia; order Rodentia; family Cricetidae; genus Ondatra; species Ondatra zibethicus. The sequence continues at coordinate 9,552 of PVIU01024668.1, forward strand.
GAAATCTGTGCCTTCCACAGCTGTCTTTAATTGTGAGTCAGACATGATCCAGGGTAAAGCAGCACTGGAGAACAGAGAATGAGAAGCTGTGGTAGGTGATAAGAGGCCTGGAGAGCCAAGTCCGAGATTCTCCTGTATTCCTCTTGTCTGGGTTTCACACACTTTCCCCTTCTCTGAAGACTCCAGAAACCCGACTAAGAGGAAAGCCGGCAGGGGACCTTGTGGGGAGAGGCAGGGTTTTTTCTACTTTTAACTTTGGTTTTGTTTTTATTTGGGCCTCATGCATTTTATGAATGTATCCGTCCAGTCTGTACGAGCCTGTGAGGGGCTCCTGCCGCTGCTTTCCACAGCAAGACTCTTACAATTCCCCCTTAAGGCAGTTGCGTTTGTTTGCACGCTGTCCAGCTGTGACTGGGAGTGGTGACAGCAGCTTCAGAACAGAGCACATCTGTAGGAAGCCAGGGCATCCCAAGGGATGGAGCCCTTGACCTGGATTCCATTCTTCTTGTACCCTGAGCAACTGGAACCGGTGGCTGTTTATCAGATTAGATCAACGATGTGGCCAGAGTGGAGCATTAAGAGGGTCCCCCCAAATGGTAATTGTCATTGGTGTGACACTGATACCTAAAGAGTCTACTTGAGTAGTTTCCAATTAGACAAAGTGAGAGAAGTGGGGGGCGGGGCTGTGATCGGTTCAACCTGATTCCTCAAGGGTAGAACAGACTGCTGTCTTCTCTTAGCAGTCACAGGGTGTCTGTCTCCTGGCTCTGTCTTCTTTGCAGCACTCCACTGTGTGGAGATGCTGACTGAGTGAACAGCTCCTCTCTGACTTCAACTCCCCTAGCTGTCAAGTGTGGATTAGATGACAATCCATGGGAAGGTTAGACTTTCCCATTAGCACACTTCGACCAGCAGGAGATCCATGGCTAACTTGGGAGACCAGGGAACATAGCATAAAGTGTCATAGGTATAGTTTTCTTTCCTAAGACAGCTCTGGCTATCCTGAACCCATTCTGTCGACCAGGCTGGTATCAAACGCACAGAGATTTGCCTGGTCTGTCTGTGCTGGGATCCAGGCTATGCACCAGCACTGCCCAGCTGATAAGTGCAAAGTTTTGTGGAAATCATTTTTAGTCCTCCAAAAAGTCACCCAAGTGTGCAGTCTCCCCCTGCCACGGTTTTCAGGTTTACTGTGATAGTGTTGCTCCATTCCCAGGTTGAGTCAAACTAGCCTATCAGGAAGATGCATTATCTTGGAGGTTCACTGACTTCTGTCAGCCACCAGGCAGTTGAAACACCATTTTGAAGCTTTGATTTTGTTTTGAGACAGGGAACTCAGTTCTGTAGCCCAAACTAGCCTGGAACTCACTATGTAGTCCAGGTTAAACACATCATAGTCCTACCTTAGCCTTCTGGTGCTGGATTGCAGACTTAAGCTGCACCCCAGGTTAATTTTGAGACTCTTCCAACCAGGTCTCATGTGGATAGTAGAACCCTCAATTTCTTGGCTGTTTCCATTTTTTAAGTACAGTTTAGTGTACCTTGTACATGGACAAGGTCATTTATAGCCAACAGCACAAAGAATGACCCTAGCTTTATTTACTCAGTGGATGACAGCAGTTGGAGCTTTAAGATGTCTGGGTTGCTCTGAGGCAACAGGCCTGTCACCGGGAAGGAGGAGTTACATGCACAAAGTTAGATGGGTTTACCAGTACTTTTTGAATACTCTAGGCTTTCGTCTTGTGGGCATTTTTTAACAAGTCAAATTGACATTTCCCATAGTCAATTCAGTATGTGTTTTTAACTTTTTTTTTTGAAGTTTGTGGCTGTAATGTGGCTGATGACACAAAGGAGCAGTGTCATTGTCAAAATCACCCAAAAAGGAGTTATAAAAAAAACCACAGCACTGGTATAAGGCAGATTACAAGTTCAGGTGCAGACCTAGTCAGGGAGAGAGACTGTAGTTGCCTTTCTTTCCTCTGGAACAATGATTGTAAATAAATTGGGGTTTCTATTAGGATTCATCCCACCTGCCCATCAAACATGAAAAGTTCTTATTTCTTCATACCCAACACACTACAGTCAGCTTCAGAAATAACACCTGCTCACATAAAATGACTGAGCAAATTCCAGAAAACACTATTGTTCATAGATTTCAAGGAATCTCTTCTAGTCCCTTTCAAGTCTTCTTTAGTTCACTCAGTCAAGAAAGAGTTGGTCCTCAAGACGTCACAGTCTCAAGAAGTGGCTGGTCAGCAAGCTGTCACTCCAGCAGGCACTTGCCCCATTGTTTTCCATGATGACAAATGAACCCCAACCAGAGCTCACTCATAGAAAGGTGACTGTCGGTTTGTGTTAGTTAAAGTCTCTGAACCTCAAAACTACAGTGATCTTGGCATATGCCACCGAGCAATAAAAACATCTGCAAAAATGTAGCAGCTAAAATAGAGGTGTGTGGCTGGAGTAACACAAAGCCTTATCAGACTTTACTAGCAGGGTCCCCCATAAAGAGTTTTAATAAAAATTTCTGCATCAAAATAAGTGAAACCATATGGAATTTTAATTATTCCTAAAACGAAGTTTTAGGGAAAAATAAATACATGTAGAAGCCTTTAAAAAACCATTAACCTGCCTATCTGTGAGTGAAGTCTGTGCTGCTTGGAGGGGCGAATGTTGACTTTTGAAGTGTGACGTCTTTCCTTTTGAAATGACTACAGTTATTCTGGCCATGTGCTCTGGGTACTGAACTTCCTGCACAGGGAAGTGGCCTGCCTGTATCTGTTAGGCTGGCCCCTCCACTCCACCTAGATGCTGTGGGGCCAGAAGGCAGCTGAGGACCACCTGTGGCCTCTGCTTGGGGTCTGCACTGTTTGCAGAGGGCCATAAATATAGGGCAGGGGAGGTGGGCACTCTCATCTGCTCCCTCCAACTCTCCTTTAGAGGGAGGGGAAGTGAGAGGACAGGCAAGGGAGGGAGGGGTTTATAAAGAGCAGACCCTAAATGCCTGGCTGCATGCATTTCAGTTTGAAAGTGTTTGCTTCTACTGTTGGAGGCAGTTCATTTGCTATGCGCCTTCTGTAGATGGGCCAGTGGGTTCTGGGAAGGCACTAATGAGGGATGGGAACCCCCCCACACACACCCCAAGGTCGTTGTTTCTCCTCCCGCCTTGGAATTAATGTCATAGACCAGATGTCAATGTTAGAGCTGGAAGGGAACTTAGAGTTCATCCCCTCCTTTTCCAGATGATGACACTGCCACCTCTGACTTCTGCCTCTGGCCTTCCTCTCTCAGCAAGAAGAGCCAGGCAGGTGAGACTTCACAATTGCTGGGGGGCTGGGCTGGGCTGTCTTCTGATTTGTGAGAGAAAGGTTTTGTTAACCCCATGTTGCTTTCAAGCAGTTACTTTGTATGACAAATGCATTACATGCCTGAATCCCAGCTCCAGGTGAAGGTAAAAGCAGTGTGCATTCTTACAAACACCAACCACCAGCCAACAGGCCCTTTTGGGACACTTATTTGAAGGATCCCTTCAGTAAATATCAGACTATCCCAGAAGAAGGCTGAGCACCAACTGGGCTGAGGGACTTTTGCTTGCAGCTAAAACCTGCTGCAAAAGCAGATACGGAAAAGCCAAATTAGAAAAGAGAGGGAAACTTCGGGGTCACAGTCTGAGCGAGCGACATTGATGGTACCAAAGGGCTTGCCGTAATTCTGTCAATTCTAGAAAATTACAAGGAACCCCGAGATCACAGCTATGAGTTCTATCTATTTCAGAAGACTAGCTTGCATGTGCAAAGTCTCTAGCTGTGCTTTCAGGAGGTAGATGGCAAAGGTATCTGCTAAGGAGGCACACTGGTAGCTTCAAATGTGGAAGTTCTAGAGGGAAGCCATATCTGCTTCTGTGCTTTTAAAGCCCCCCCCCAAAAAAAAACTTTTGAAGCCCACTTTAGTGCAGGGTTCAGGCAATCAGCAGAGAACCCTCCATTTAATCTCTCCTCGGCCTGAAACCTTTACAAAAGTTGCTGTGGGCACCTGACCTAAATCAGGTTCTGTGTCACTTGTCAAGACTCTGCAAGGCAGTGACTGTCTAGGTCCTCACCCCCTCCACCCTCCCACACACCCCACCCCACCCTCCCTCTCAATACCTTCTCAGTTATGACTCAAGGGAGAATTTCTGAGGACTCTCCCCAACACCCCCAGAGAAGCAAGATAGTGTTAGATTACATTGAAATCTGCTTTGATTTTTTTACCATGGCTACAACGAGGATTGTAACAAGGTCTTAAATTCTTTTAAAAAGAATTAGTAGGAATATGTTGAGGGAATCTGTTTGATGTATTTATCTTAACAAAGAAGCCCACCCCAAGGGGTCCAATAGTAAATCTTTAGAATTTGTTTACACTGAGTTAGGAAAAATGAGTTGGTCTGATTTAGTACAAGTTTCACTTCAGATACCTGAAATGTAATAAGAAACAAAAAGAGAGGTGGGTTGGGGTGGGGACTGTCAAGGAAGATCCAGTCTTAAAGTCTGGTGACAGATCTGGTGACTGGGGTGTTGGGTTGGCTTCCACACAGGGCCTAGCATACATTTGGCTTTAAAAAGTCCTTCCGGATTTTCGGGGCTGGAGAACTTAAGGATAAATGTCATTAAGATTGTAATGTGGGGAAAGCCAAGCCCAAGGTGAGCAGTGCGTTTGAAAATCTGTTTGTGACTTGCTGTTCCTTGGGAGAAAGCTAAAGTTTTCTTTTTTTTCTTAAATCTTGTAAATATTCTATCATTTTAATTGATATTTACAGATGTTTCCCCCTCCCCATCTTCTGTTATAATTTTTAGGTGCTTCAGAGCTGGGCCCTTTTTCAGACCCCAGGCAGTTCCCAAGCATTTCATCCCTCACTGAGAGCCGCTTCTCCAACCCACGAATGCACTATCCAGCTACCTTTACTTACACCCCGCCCGTCACGTCAGGCGTGTCCCTCGGCATGTCCGCCACCACTCACTACCACACCTACCTGCCACCACCCTACCCCGGCTCTTCCCAAAGCCAGAGTGGACCCTTCCAGACCAGCAGCACTCCATATCTCTACTATGGTACTTCGTCAGCGCCCTATCAGTTCCCCGTGGTACCGGGAGGAGACCGGTCTCCTTCCAGAATGCTTCCGCCATGCACCACCTCGAATGGCAGCACGCTATTAAATCCAAATTTGCCTAACCAGAATGATGGTGTTGACGCTGATGGAAGCCACAGCAGTTCCCCAACCGTTCTGAATTCTAGTGGCAGAATGGATGAATCTGTCTGGCGACCATATTGAAATTCCTCAGCTGTGGCCCAGTGGCATCCAGGGGTCACATCCCACATGTGTTAATATATACATATATAAAGAGAGTGCATATATATGTATATTGATTAGTTTATCTAGAAGATTTCTCAGTCAATCCCTAGTCGTGATCTTGCAACCCTAAGAGGGTAGAGACAGTCATAACTGGGTCTCATGTTGTTTACTATTTAAGATGTCCCTTTTACCAAGGAACAAATGGTCAAAGGTGTTGTTGTCTGGTCTGTTTTCATAAGTAACCTGTTCCTTTGCCAATTCAGAGAGGAGGACTCCGGGTTCAGGAGGAAGAAGAGCCAAGCCACTTCCTCCCTGTCCTTTGAAACCACAGCTTCGGCTGTGTAGGGGCCGGTGCACTCTGCAGACCAGCTTGCAAAGCCAGTTGTGTGGTGCGTTCAGAAAGGGCGGAGGGAGCATGAATGCCGCATCCAGGGCTGTCTATTCTGAATGCCTGTTCCAAGGTTTGCCTTCAGACTTGCTGCAGGCACTCGTCCGAACTTTGAGTTCACTTATTATCTTTGTTTCCTACTCTAAGAAAGTGACTTCAGAAATACTGATCAGGATAGATTATTTTATTTTACTTTTTTGTACTCCCCCGATGTCCCCCATTTAACCAAAAAGAAATCCTCCTGACCCCCCTTTCCTTCCCCTTCTCCCTTTATGCAAAACTGAAAATGGCAATACCTTATTATAGCCATAATGATATAGTGTTTGAGTTGGCTGTGTGTTATTTGTTTTTCTTTTTTTAAATTATGAATATGTGTAAAATCTGAGGTAACTTGCTAACGTGAATGGTCATATAACTTTAAAGATATATTTATAATTATTTAATGACATTTGGACCTTTGGAACATTTCTTAGTGTAATGATATGTTGACTTCGGTCTCTAAAAGTGCTTTTTCTTAAATAACAAATTTCTTCAGTGGGCTAGAGCCATATCTGAAATATTGCTAAGCAATTTCAATTCCTTCAGGCGCAATGTGGTTTTTGAAGATAACTTCCATCTCCAAATATTTTAGATGTAGTTGTTTTTGTGATGTATGAAGGAAATGCTGTTTCATTCTTTCAGGTCTTTGATTGCCTCTGATACAGCTTTTTACCTTTTAAAGCAATAATTAAAGATTTTAAAAAAACCAAAAACAAAATACCCACGGACCTGTAGCCCTTTAACACTTAATGTGGTCCCTTTACCAGCATGAAATGCTGGAGACATGTGGTTTCCTAATTTCTTTCTTTTTGGGGGTGGTGATGGTGACATGGTCTTTATGGTTCTTGTCGTATTAAAGAGTCAAGCACAAGTGAATAACTGCAGAAAAGTGTTCTGTGGTCTCAGAGTTAAGCAGAACTCTAAATCGCAGGCTTCGTGGTTGAGAAGCTAGTCAGCTGAAAGCCACACATGTGGTAAAGGCTCAATCACGACATGTGTAGTGTAAGGAGCTCAGACACACCAGGTCTCTGCACCTATCAGCCTTACCACACAGTCATTCTTGGGAACCCGAAGTGCCTTAGCCAAGGAGGGCCTCCAGTGGCCTTCCAAGGAGCAGAATGAAGTCACTGTCCTAGGGGAGCTGGTCAGCTCAAGTCATGGCCACTGTAGCTGCTGTCAGTAAACACGGCCTGTGAGAACCTCCATGAATCCCTTGATATTAGCAGCTGTCACTAGGGAGGGCCAAGAGCAGGGAAGCCCACGTGCCGGTGTCCAACACTGTGTGTGAATTTGAGACCCAGCCCTCCTGGAGGATGCACTTTGACCACTCCTGGAACCTTGTAGCCAATCCCTGAGTGTGAATCCTTAATCCAAGCCAGGGATTCTTCAATGACATCACTAGGCAAATGCCAGCACTCTTCCCGCACAGGCGGTGGGGTGGGGGGGGTTGGGGTAGGGACCCCCTTCCTTTGAATCCTGAGTCATCCTAAGCAGAGCTCTGTAGACACTTGCCGCCTCCGCCCCCTAGACCCCCTTGCTTTCTGTCCTTTCTCAGGTTGACCTTTGTCCCAATGTGGGACTGTCAGGGCACAGGTGGACCTGTGTGTGCCTCCAGTCTGGGTTTTCCTTAGAATTCCTCCTAACTCCTTCTGATACAAATCGAGGGGGGAGGAAAGCCCCCACTGAACCAAAACACTTTGCCTTCTAAAGGTTGTGTACCAAGTATGTTCAGACAGATAAAGCCACTTTGTATTTCTCAAGCGGGAAGTCGTAACCGATGTTATTTATTGTTGCGTGTGGTAGCTTGAAGCACACCACTGTCCATGTGTTTGTTTGACTCCTACTTCAGCAGCGCTTACAAAAGCCAGTGTCTGGTCACACTTGTCAGTTTGCATTAATTGACATGAAGATGTTACCATCGGTGCCAGCAGCACCCTATTTAATTTTTTTTAAAAAAGGGTACTATATTTGTACATTATTTCTTAATGTTAAAGGGCTTCTTAAAGTTTACAATACACATGTTAAGGGACTAGAGGGGACGCGCTAGTGCCCAGATGTTACTGTAGTGGCTGCAGGCAGCAACCCTGAGACACTTTGAAAACAGGTTGTTTCCCTCTGCCCTCCCTTTGAGAACATTTCAAGTACTTCTCTCCACCTTTCGGCCACCTCACTGGGTGACTCCCATTTCTTAGAACCCATTCTTTCTTCTGGTTTTTTTTGGGGGGGGTAGGGTGTGGCTAGGATTTAAAATCCCCTTTCTCTTCCCTTGACTCTTTAACATTCCATTTGCACTGGGTCACATGTATGATTTCTGGTTTTAAGACCAAAGCAATGTCTTATTTACTTCCGGAACCATCTATGTGTACTAACCAATGCCCTCCACGCCCCCCAACACACACACACACACACACACACACACACACACACACACACACACACACACACACACACACAGTTCTCGAAGGAGCACAAACATCTCTGGGATTTACAGTAGGACCGGCACAGCCAGATTTTAGAAAAACATTCTTCAGTGTCTCAGAAATTTATCCTAGGCTATAGCTCAGATCAGGTACCATGGTTTTAGTTTTAGGTTAGGGAATGAGAGGCTTAACAGATTAACTACTGTTTGCTCTCTAAACTGTCTCCTCCTTTACCCAGAGACCCTTGGGAAACAAACAGAGAAACATCTCCACACCCTTAGAGACTGTCCAGTGTAGATTCAGAAGGGAGGAGCCATGTTGGGGGTTCCGTCTACTCCAAGGAAAGGGACTGACAAACCTACAGATAGAGAGCATTAGTAGAAGCAATGATAGCCACAGTATTGAAAAGAATAATAACAATAAAAGACGGTTCTTCCAAACTTTGAATTTGTTGTTCTTAAAATAGATAATGCATCTAAAACAAAGATTGTTTCCTATGTGAGAACTTGCATAGCTCTCTGTTTACTTCATGTTTGCAAATAATTGTTTGCTTTGTAATGCAGTACTTTAAAAATATGCCAGCCAAAACCATAACTTACAGTAATTTCTTAGGTATTCTGAATAAAATTCCATGTCTTTTGATATGCCTACCATTCTTAGATTTCTGTGGAACAACAAAAAAATTGTAGCATTTTGTGTAAATACAGCGTTTGTTTTTATTTTTTATTTTTCTGATTGCTATTGCCCAAGATTTGCTTTCCATGCACGTATTGTACAAATTCTGCTTTGTACCACAGGTCATGATTGTGGATGAGTTTACTCTGGACTTCAAAGGGACTATTTGTATTGTATGTTGCAACTGTAAATTGAATTATTTGGCATTTTCCCCTCATGATTGTAATATTAATTTGAAGTTTGAATTTAATTTTCAATAAAAAGGCTTTTTTTTGTTTGTTTTTCGTTTTGTTATGTGTGTATCCTGGGTCTTTTCTCGTTCGTGTCTGACATCTACTCCTGCCTACACCTTCCAGGATGTACCAGAGCTAGGTAAAAGCAGAGGTTCTTTATTCCTTGTGAGGGGGGAACGTCATAGTGAGCACTGGGCTGTTGTTTGCTGTGCTTCTGGAAGAGTAGGCAGAAGGATGGGGTGCCTATGCCACCCTCCTGCAAAGCCCCTGAATCCAGGTCTGGATGAGCCCGGGTGTGTAGACCTCTGAGTCAAGAATGGGTTCTAGCAGCTGACCACCCCCCTTCCGGCTTTAGTCAGATCCCAGGCAGCCCTGATAGAGGGAGCTGTCCATTTTCCTTCCTATACTTCCTTTTGGGTCTTCAGAAGTAAAATCCTAAGTCCAGTGATGATTAAAACAGACCTTAGCCCAAAGGACTTTGGCCTCAGAAGTTTTCTGCTAGGGAGCCTAACTGTATTTTGGGGGTTTTGTTCTTTTTTTCAGCCAGTGCTTATTTTTGGTAAGTCCTTCTTTTTCCATGAGATTGAGAAGTTACTTGCTTCATGGTCTGTCTGTTTTGACTTACCAAAGCTCTAATGTAGGGGTCCAGAGACTCTGATTAGAGATGTTGGGTCACTGGCCAGGGTAACGACTTCCCCTAAGAGGGCTGTTCCCCAAGAAATCTTGGAAGCAGATTATTTCTAGGGGAAGAGGCATCCTAGAAGAACATGGCTGAGCTTTGGCCAGAGAATTTGTTTGTAACTCTTTCAAGATGAATATTTATTTATTTCAATTAAACATTCCCGTGGCTTTTAAAGGCACAGGGAGGGGCACAGAAGGGCTCTCTCTTGTTTTGTCCCCTGCCACATCCCTTCACTCATCTCAACCTTGAGTTTCTTGCTTACTGTCTAGACCTTGACTTGGACATTTCCCCAACATTCTCCTTTGCTTTCCAGACTGTTTTCAAGCCTCATAAACACAAACATGTGGCTTCTGTTCTCTGTTCAGAGTTCTCTGCTGTGTCCAGAGTCTTGAGGGGCATTTGTCAGCAGCCCCAACCTCTACCTACTGGGTGCCAAGAGGACCTCTCAATCCCCACCACCAAAAATACTTCTAGGCACTAATACAAATGGGCAGCGTCTCCATGGGTTGGAGGCTTTGCCTAAAGTCTTCTGTGGAACTGGGATGAGAGTATAACTGAGCTGGTGGGAAGGGATGCTGCCAACTAAGCCAAGGTCACTAGCAGAAGGCTGAAGGGCTTCCCATTATGCATGCAGGCCTTTATCCATCCTTCACCCGATGGACCTAGGGATTGATTAGAGCAGGAGAATGATCCTGCTGTACTTCTCTCTGCTGCCTCTCAGCTGATCTGAAGGCTGCTGTGAGGCCGGCATTTCCCCCTGGCTGCTCTGTTTTCTCACTGCAACAGCAGGCGGAAGAAGAAAGTCAGTTCTCCAGTGCTTTTGACCCCTCGTGTCCCAAATATTTAATCATGAGACATTTCTGTGAGAGTGGGAGTTTCCTGTTAACTCAATCCCAGCCGAGACTGGCCCAATAAACACCTTAGCTCTCTGTTACAGAGTTTATTTGGCTGGGCAATGGGTATCGCCATGTAAACAGGAAGCCCCTGGAGTTATTATCTACAGATGTGGTTGAAGAGCCACATGTTTGTATTTATGAGACTTGAAAACAGTCTGGAAAGCAAAGGAGAATGTTGGGGAGCCCTTGGTCACAGTGAGCACAGGTCTTACAGCAATGCAGACCCTCTGCCCCTCCCCCCATTTCTTTTGAGAATGAATGAGACACGATACAGATATAACCAAGAGTCACTGTGAAAGAAGGGATTAATTCCTGTGAGTTAAGCCACTGCCCCTATATGTGCTATCAGGTCAGGGGCAGGGAATTGTGGCCTCCATCCCAGTCCCAGGTCTGTGAAAATCAGTTTATAGACCACTCTAGAAAACAGAATATTGAGGGCACTAAAAAAGTGGGTGACTTAGGACAACAGTGTTACAGCCTGAGGTTTCGCTTTCTCAGGGAAGGTGGAGGACTGTTTTGCTGATTCCTGTGATTTCAGTGGTCTCACCAGGTTCCCCATGCAAGACCATGAGCCCTCACATATTTGCTCCTAGAGCCCATGCTGAAGGACGGGTCTACCCGGCTTGCTACCCCAGGGCTGTTCATCTATGCACAGTGCAATGTGTTCCCCCACCCATGGCTCTCCTTGTCCTTTCTGGGCTCTTTCCTTGGTCTTGGAGTTGTTTAAGAAAGGCCAGGTAGGAACTGCCATTTAAATTCTGGGCTCTGAGCAAAGGCAACAGACTCCTCCCTCCTTGCCATTCTCCCTATGCACCCTGATCAACCTTGTTAGGACTTCCTAGGGACTTCGCAGCTATTCAATCTGGAGACCTTGGGAAAAGGAGTTTTAAAAGGTCTTCCTCAAAACTTAGATTAGGTGAAGATATAATAGACCAGGGAGGTGGTCGTTAGTGGTGGTGGTGGGTACACGCAAGCATACCTGAAGGGACAGGATGGCAAACCATTAAAGAAATTGAAGCGAACCACTCCTGGGGATGGTATTGATTTGCCTGAGGTGTTTGTTATGACTGTAATTTCTTAGGAGCTTGGGAGAAGCACCACTGTCCCATAGTTTCTAATTCTTCTTCACATGGACAAGGAGCAGCAGGCTCCTGGGGTTAACAAAGCATGTTGGGCTTGACCTTTAAGAAGAGGTCATTACTAATTTTTGTAAAGCTTTCCTTCAAATGCCTCTTGTGACTCAGTCCAGCCCTGTTGTTCAGAGAGGCTCAGCCAGTCATAAAGCAGGAAGATGCAATTCGGGAAACTTGCCTAACCTTTACTAAGACTTCTTCATTTTCTTATCTCGTCACAGTGATGTCTGGCCACTTAGTGCAGGTTTGTTGTTTTTTTTTTTTTTTTTTAAAAACTTGTTTTATGTATTTATTTTAGCATTGCAAATGTTGCTTCTTTTTTCCTGTCACCTCCATGTGTGTGGGCATGGTGTGCATGTGTGTTTGAGTGTATATACTTACACATACATGGGGAAGATGTGCATGCATGTGGGGGCCCTAGGTTGACATAGGGAATCATCTTCAATCACTCCGCACTGTGTTCATTGAGGCAGGGTCTCTCATTTGAAGCCAGGGCTCACTGAGATGGCCATCCTGGCTCACCAGCTCATCCCGGATCTCCTTCTTTGTTTTCCCCGTCTCTACCTTCAAAAATCTCTGGAATGACCAGCAGTCCACCACTCCCACCTGCTTTCCTGTGGGTTCTGGGCATGCAAACTCAACTTAGTCTTCATGATTTTGAGTTAGGTACTTTATCCAACAAGCCACCTCCAATCGCTCACTTCTTTCCAGCTATGTGTTTTTCCCAGCTCATTTGGTCCACTCGAGCTGCTAGAAAGTGAAGCATTCCACCTGCCACGCTCGTAAAACAAAAGCAAGCAGACACAACTTCCAGCAAAGAATTCTACCGGAAGGCAAAGTAACAAAGGAATGCAACTTGAGCTAGGACCAGAACAAAAATAAAAGCAGTCCTCAAGTGGCTGTGTGCTCTGCAGGTCTTAGAAGACCTCAGGGCACCGGAAGTACTAGAGTTAGCCTGAATAAGGAGAAAGAAGAGCAGAATACAGCGTTGGCACAGTTAGAGATGGTGCGTCAGGTAGGGGTACCAAGAGCTCTCGAAGCAGAATCGCGTAATAGACTGATGTAAGTGTGCAGATTTATTCTTTAAAGCCAGCGAAAAGTCAGCATGTAGCACAACACTAACGGGTGGGAGTGCCCACAAAGTTCCTGAAGGCTTTAAATGTCTCGGACGCCCTCCTCCTTCCTACACCAAGCCATTGACTTTGTAGAATGTCATCCTTTCCAGCCAGTCAAACAACTGACCAGTTTCACTTTCTCTCTCTCATTTCTATCCATTCTCCCGGCTCCAAATGAGAGAGAGGTTCATGGCTTCTGCTGGTCACGCCTTTGGCCTAAACTTTCCTCTGATATTTAATATTTAAGATCATGAAAGTCATGATGGCTTTGTCCCTTTAGCAGGTGCTGAGGAAATTGGGTGGGGATCTGTGGGAAGAAAACACATGTGTGAGTGCGGACATCTTGTCCTTGGTGCATCGGCAGAGGACAAATGCCAAGATTACTATTGACGATAGTTTTTACCGAAACCTTCCAGAACAGAGCGTGAACTCATGTTGTGCAGAGAGAGGTTAGTGGGCCAACTTGCACTTCTGGGCCTTGGGAGGCAGAGGAGTATTAAGAAGGAAGCAAGTGCTGAATCTGAGCAAGGGGTTAAGTGGTTAATAGGAACTAAGGCTTTTTATTGGCTAATAAAACCTCTCAAGATTTTTTATATTATATGGTTCCTCCAGGCTCCTGGCCCAGTGCTCAAAAACAGAAAAAGACAAAAACAACAGCAAAAGGCTAGAGCTTAAATACCAATGCAGCTCCATTCTTGTTTACTTTTTCATTTCCGCAGTTGTAAAAAAAAAAAAGTACTTCAGATTTATCACACTGGAGCTCTGGACCAGAGATTCTTGCCTCCCCGGGAAGGGAGAACATAAACCCGGTCTCTGTGTTTCAGGAGAGGGAGACCCACGGTGGAGGCTTTGGAAAGCATTGGCGGGGAGGAAGAACAGACACTTCATGGACCACATCCCTGGTCCTGAATGCAAATGATCTCTGTCTTTTTATTACACGGGTACTGTTCTCCCAACAGAGCGGGATGTTCTTGTTTTTAATAATAGCCAGACCAGATGCTAACTGCTCCCCAGCGACATGCTGGGTGAGTGAGAAGGCAAACAGCTGATTCCTGTTAAGAAGAACACCAAGAGAATAAGCCAGAAAGTATGAGAATTCTCTGGAAGCTTCTGCTTTGTAAACCCCTGTTTGGCAGAAAGATCACAGAATCTGAGCTGAAAACACAGTGTGTCCCCCTGCACCCGTTCCTTGTCCGGCTGCTTACTGGGACCCTGGAGCCTCTTGCTTTTGCCATGTAACCCTGTTCTGCATTATTCAGGGGACAGGCTCCAGGTTCCTCCAGAGGGAGAATCCGAGGCTCTGGGCCCTCTGACTTTGAATGACTGTAGAAAACTATTCATCAGTAGGAGGAACTTTTCACTGGTTCCTTTGCCATAGAAAACAGTGAAATCCTGACCGCGAGCCGATCTTTACAAACAGCATCTTTGTTCAGTCTTTTTGACTCCTTCTTCCCTCTGTCAGAGTCAATCAATCTGCCAGATACTATTTTGTTTTAGAGTATGACCCATTTGCAACAGACTTTCTTCTTTCCCAGTGACCTAGCAGAGATAGTATGGAGTTTCGTGTTCTGAGAGGAGGCGGGTTGCCTGATGTTATTTCCAGGAGACAGAGGTGTCTTGTGGCACGGGTCTATGTAGAGCTTTATAGATTTCTTGGGAGTTGGCTCCCAGCGTCGATGGGAGGCTCACCCCAACAGCCCCTCCCAAGGCAGCTCTTTGTTGTTCTTTTTGCTTCATCCTCCATACCTCAAAGGTCCTCTTCCCAACTGTCATTCTTTCCCTCCAATGCTAAAAGCTCTCCCAGTGCTTTTCTATTGTCCTCCTCCCTCACTGGCCTTAAGTCCAGGTGGCCCAGATTGCACAAGGGGCTCTGTGCTTAGGATGCCTTTGAAAGCTGTTGTTTTGATTGCTCTCTGGGAGTAAATTAGATCTGGTGGCCGTCACAGAATGCCCTGTGCACCTGGTACTGTTTGCAAGGTTTCTCTTGCCTTATCTCAGTTTTCCCAGCAGCCCAGGGACAGGTTAGCAGTGTTTCTGTTCCCATTTCACAGATAGGAAGCTGGGGTTCAGACTTGTCCCAGGTTACAGGGCTATTAAGTCTCAAGCCTAGATCTGCCTGATTGCAAAGACAGCCCTCCTAAGCCATGGATTTGCACACAATCTCCTTTCTCATCTGTATAATGGAGGCTATGAGAAGTAAATGAGTTAACGAGATATGAAAATGCCTTGCAAGGTGTCTGGCACGTAATAGATGTAAAATAAATGGTACCTATTATTACTCATGATAATTAAGATGATTATTTTAAAAAGCACACGAAAAACTTTCAATTAGTTTGAATCACAATAAAGCCAGAGCCACAAGTAGGATGATTTTTAAATACAATTTTGACATTTAAAAATCTGAAAGTGATAGTTTTCTATAGAATTTGAGCCCTTTTCCCTTTCTTTAAGAAGAAAATGTACATGTGGTTCTAGGGCTTGAACCCCAAAGCCTGTGCTTGCTCGGCAAGCGCTTTGACACTGAGCTAAATCCCTGATTCAAATCACCTGAGTATTTGTTATTTTGTTTTGTTTATCTATAAAACATGAAAACTACATTGGCACAGGCTTCTTACCAGAGGCACTGTCCCTGAAGAGCGTAGAGCTCTCCCATCACAGCGGGCCTAAGTGTAAA
>PVIU01024669.1:0-25150 GCA_004026605.1 Ondatra zibethicus
ACACACACACACACACACACACACACACACACACACATATTCCATTATACCTTGCTCAGCCTAGATGTAGTAGGGAGGGCCTTGGACCTTCCACAAAGCAAAGTGCCTTACCCTCTCTTAGGATTAGAGGGGGTGGGGTAGGAGGGTCTGTGGAGGGAATGGGAGGAGGGGAGGGAGTGAGAATTTGGATTGGTATTTTTTTAAAAAAAAATATAATAAAAAACAATGCTATAGAGGAAATGTACAGGATAAAGTTCAATTGATATCTGTGGCCTGATTATATAATAGTTATTTTCTAAACAACAAGAAAACTTTGTTGGTAGTTTATATGAAAAGCAACCCTTTGAGGCCAGGTGTGGCATCATATCCTATAGACAGAAAGATAAGGATTTTGAGGCGAGCCTTTGACTACAGTGAAGACCTAATCTCAAAAGACACCAAACCCAAACAACAAACAGACTCACAAGCAGTGCTTTGAGAAATCATGTCTGGCTGTTTCTTGGGGAGCTGAATAGGAAAAAATTAGAAGCAGAATGGAAGACAATGATAATCAAATCTTAGGATAAAAGGCTAGATAAGGTAAAACACCACTTCCTCTTTTAAAATAAGCTACCTTATCTATCAAACTGTATTAGTTTCATTTCCTGTTGCTGTGATAAAAATACCTTGACAAAAGTGATTTAAGAGAGAAAAATTTATTTGGCTGACAGTTCCAGGGGGTTTAAAGTCCATCATGCTGGGGAAGGAGTGGTGGTAGAAGCATGAGGCCAGCCAGTCTTATTGCATCAGCAGTCCAGAAATGATATGGTGTAAAGTGTGGCTGGGCTATAAAATCTCAAGACTTGCCCCCACTGATATGTTTCCTCTATTAAGGCTTCAACTGGTAACTAGGTATTCAAGTATATGAGCCTATGGTAGATATTTTACATTCAAACCACAATACTAGCCATTCATAAAATTTACCCTCCACAGTGATAGCATGCATATTCTAGTTTGTAAAACCCAGGGAACCCTGGAAGAGAACTTCCACAGATTCATACTACAACCTCTCTGCACATTGTAGTGATATTTTGTTTATGTTTTAACAAATAAAGCTTGCCTGAAGATCAGAGTGCAGAGTTAAACCGCTAGAGACCAGGTGGTGGTGGCACACACCTTTAATCCCAGTATTTGGGAGACAGAGGGATCTCTGTTAGTTCAAGGCCACCTTGGGCTACACAAGATTGAATCTGCCTAAAAGGGAAACAGAACTCACACAAAGGTGATCCCAGCACTTGGGATCCCATGCCTTTAATCCCAGCACTAGGGAGGCGGAGATAGGAGTGCTGGCTGGGTGGAGAGATGAAGATAAGGTGGAAGGAGACAGGAGCTCAGTGCAGCCTGAGGTTTGGTGGAGAGAGTTGCAGTCTGGATATGCAGTCTGAGGATAGGATCTCCTCTTTGGTCGGAGCATTGGTAGAGGTAAAAGAACTGTCTAGTGGCTGGCCTCTCGGCTTCACTGATCTTCAGCATTAACCCCTATATCTGACTCTGGGTTTTTATTATTAAGAAGAACTAGAAGTCATGCTACAGCACATACCAGGCATCATACCATATATTTTATCTTCTCAACTGTTGTTGTGGGTGAACTATTCACATTCCTTCCTAAAGGCAGTCTCTCAACTTAAGTACTTGCTTCTGAAATCATCTATTGTTGCCTTTGCATTCCCTTTTACTGAGTTATTCTCATAGCTTATAAATATACTCTTGACCTATTCAAATGAACAGAAACTTAAAACAAACAAAAAAAACGGTCTTAGCCATTTTCTTATCAACTACTGCCCAGCTTATTTTTTTTTCTTTGGTAACAAAACTCCTCTGAAATGTTGTCTATACTTATTATTCCTCCATATCTCCTGAGTTTTTGTCCTGTCAAGCTTTTGCCAGAAAGTCAGCTTTTGTTAAGGTCACTGGTGACCTCTGTCCAGTATATTGCAATGGCTAAATCTTAGTTCTCATCATATTTTACCTATTAGCTCTAGTCAATACAGTTAACCATTCTTTGAAACACAATTGGTTTCTAGTACTTCTTGTTTTATTCTTACCTTATCAGTTGCTCTTTTTACTCTCTTTTTGATAGATTATTTTTCATTTCTCTTAAACTTGCTGTCAAGTAATGGCATTGGGAAATATGTATAGGAGATTTGAGAAGACAGGATAAGGTATAAACTAATCATTCATAAAAGCAGGAAATGAATGATTAAAGAAGTGTCAAGTGCTTGCCAGTAGGATTAAGACTCACTTGATGATGCTCAGAAATAAAGCAAATAGCTGGATGGTGGTGCTGCATGCCTTTAATCCCAGCATTCAAGAGGCAGAGGCAAGCAGATCTCTTTGAGTTTGAGGCCAGCCTGGTTTACAGAGCGAGTTCCAGGACAGCCACAGCAGTTATACAGAGAAACCCTGTCTTGAAAAACCAAAAAAAGAAGAAAAAGGAAAAAGAAAGAAAAAAAGCAAATAATTGTGTAATTTTAAACAACTTCTGCATTCTGCTGAATAGATGAAAGAACAAAAGTCAGTGCAAAGTTTGGCTTAACAAGGCTTCAGTTTTTGTCAAATAAATTTAATGAATGAAAACTATCAGTAAATTGGAGTAATTGTAGTGAATACTTCTAGAATTTTAAATGGGTGTATCAGAAGACATGAAGGGAATGAGATACAGGGAAAAGTTGGAAGCATCAATGAGTTGGAGTTTTTACTGCAGGATTGCTAGAATCAGAGTAATAAAGGGAATGCACAGATAGGTAAGAGAGTGGTCAGAAAATGAAATTATTCTCATACCAGGAAATGGAAGGAGCCTAGATGTCCATCAATCAGTGAACTGATAATGAAATTGTAGTACATATATACAATGGAATTTTATTCAAATTAATATGAAATTTCAGGAAATTATACTGTGTGAGGATATCCAGACCCAAATAGATAAACACATGTTCTCTCTCATATGCAAGCCTTAGCTTAGAATTCTTCGAGTGATATGTTTAAATTGGAGTGTCATGGAGGTCAGGAAGCTAGAAAGAGATCATTAAATGTGGAGTGGAAAAAGAAGCCTTAAGGAAGGAGGCTAGAAGAACAGTTGATATGAAAGCGGAGATGGGGAAAACTTGGGGTGGAAAGATTTAAATTGGAGCAGATATCAGGAACTGGAGGAAACAAGATGGTATGGGGAGAGCTAACTAAAACTAAGGCTATATGAGAAAGCCCTGTGCAAACCTACCATTTTATAAGTCAATTAAAAAGATTAGAGTCATCTTGCATGGGTGGATAATGCTCCTTCCAGAAGCCAAAGGTTACTAAATGAGAACTCCAGTACCAGGTTTGGGATACCCTCTTATGAGCTGTTGGTAACGGAGGCTACAGATGCCACTAACAATACAGGTTAGTGCCAACATCCTTGTTTGCCCACCAGAATTATATCATAAGACCCTATTACTAAAGACACCAGAATTCAAGTGGAATAAGCTGGAATTTTTCTCCATGTTGGGTAGCAAGCTGCTGGGAAGGTCATTAACAGTCCTATCCAACTGTGGACCCTATGAACTATAACAATGACCTGCCTGCCAAGATACACTTAACTGGTACAATAGTGACATGACTATTATGGGGGTAAAAAAGTGTTTTCTGATTGGATTTGAGGCCCACACCACGGATGGAAACTCATACCTTATATTAGAAACCTGGTCAAGAGCCTGTGGCTGGGAAGATCATAGGCTCTAGGAGAAAACCAACTACTGTTTTGCTAACGTGGATATGGTATCAAACAGCCTCCTTAATATTCATGTCTATATATTGCTCTCAGTCTTTATCATAAGAGCTTCTTTTCACAGTGGACATCAGGTAATATAGAAACTCAACTGGTCAAAGTGCAGAGAATATGTGACTGTAGAGTACTAGGTCCTAAGTGAATCATATGATTATCCCCTTCGAGATTCAGGGAACATTGCAGAAGAGGATGAAAGGAATGTAAGAGTCAGAGTTTGGGAAGGGATGCTGCAAAACAATGTGTTCTGGACACAGCTATTACATATATGAACTCTGTTGTTAACTGCACAAGATTAGACCTCTCACTGTTTCATCATACATGACAGAGAGGATTGTAAGGCTTCCACCCCTCAGTAAAGGACTGTAAGCAGTTAATTCGGTAGTTGCTGGATGCGGTCATGTCATTTCTTCAGTGATAAAGCCATTGATACATTGCCTATGTTCCAGTAAAAACTCCATACACACTCATGCTCATGCAGGCGACTACAGTTAAACTCAGTGGGTTGGGGAAAAAAGATAGCAGAAGTGGAGTGGGGACTTGTTGGGAAGAAAAAAGGTTTCAGTGAGGAGGGTTTGTGTGTGTGTGTGTGTGTGTGTGTGTGTGTGTGTGAGAGAGAGAGAGAGAGAGAGAGAGAGAGAGAGAGAGAGAGAGAGTGTAATGGTGGGTAAAAATGCCCATAACACAGAATTCACATGTATGATATTGTCAAAGTTTAAATGTCATACTTGAAAAACTTGAACAAAGAACAAGGGTAAGACAATAAAGTAACTGGGGCTCAAAACTTGAGGCACCTATTCAGGGTCTTACAGGTATAGGCTTGCTACTTACAGTATTCTGAGAGTAAGTGGAGTACCTTCTTAAATGGTGCACTCTGAAGTATTTCACTTAGTGACCCAAATCCTCATGTTTCCACGCTTCCTAAGAATAGATTCATATATATATATATATATATATATATATATATATATATATATATATATATATATATATATATATAATCTGCATTCTCATAGAACATACCTACATGGGCTGTTGACTCTGGTTCTCTATTATTTCAGCTAGGACTATAGAAATACATTTTTCCTCACAGATTCCATGGTGTAAGATATCAAGAACTTAACAATTCTTGGAAGGATTTTGTCACCGATTTTTCATTCATAAAATTGACTACTTCCTGATGAATTGAGAGAAGACTGTTCAGGTTCTTAATTAAATATAGCTTTCAGAAATTCTCTACCTAGACAAGAGTTCAAGACTATATCTACTGCATGTTCTGCTTTTAGTGTTTGTGACTGGTGGTAGTATATTATTTCAGCTAAATTTTGGGAGAAATATCAAACACTGAGATAGTATTGGAATTGTAACTTGTTTTGTCATAACACACAATTTACCCAGCCATACACTGTAGAATTCTCTTTTTTCTTTTTAATCTTATTTATCAATTTAATTTTTTACAGATATGCTTTGTGTGTTTATTTTTCTCCCTCTCCTCTCTCATTTGCCTCATTTATTCCCCTTCATTTATTTGCCTTTATTCACATCTAATGTTGTTTTATAGACACAGTCATGGTTTTATGTGACTAAATAAAATCTATGAACCACAAATGAGAGAAAACACATTAATATTTGTCTTTCTTGTATCTCCAGTTTCATCTATTTCCTTGCTAATAGCATAGCTTCATTCTTCTTTATGTTGAAAAAAAATCCCTTGTGTACATACACACCCTTTCTTATTTGTTACTCTGTTATTAGAGACTTAGTTTGGCTCTATCACTTAGCTATGAACAGTGCTGTAATAAACATTGATGCACAAGTGTCTCTGTAATATGTTGACTTGAAGTCTTCCAGACAAATATCCATATGGTAGATCTAGTTTTCTATATCCGTAGTAGCTGAACTATTTTACATCTCCTTAATTCATCAGCAGATTGTGCTGTCTATGCTTTTCAAATGACCCAGAATCTGATTACTTCTTCTAGTCCTCATTATTGCTACCCTGATCTCTGCCACCTTCCCTCACCCGTTTTTTTTTTTTTTAAGAGCCTCTTTATTTTAACTCTAGGATCTGGAGTGATCCTGTTAAATTATGGGAGTTATTGTTACTCTTCTGTCTACAGCTCTTTTATGAAAAAAAGCCAAAGCCTTACCTACAGACCCCATAACCTGACTTATTTTTCTTTAATAATAAAATAAAAGAGAAAACAAAAAACTAATACATCAGAATTGAACAAAACAAAGAAATAGAAGGAAAAGAACCTAAGAGAAGGCACAAGAAACAGAGACCTACTCATTTGTACATTCAAAACTCCCATAAAAACACTAAACTGGAAGCCATAATATATACTTAGAAGAACTGGTGCAGACCTATGCAGGCCCTGTGTATGCTGCCTTAGACTCTCTGAGTTCATATGTGCATCAATCCAGTTGATTTAAAGGGCCTTGTTTTCTTGGTATCCTCCATTCCCTCTGGCTCTTAGATTCTTCCTGCTTCCTCTTTCACATGGTTTTCTGAGCCATGAAGGGAGGCATTTGGTAGAGACATCCCTTTTATTATTATTATTATTATTATTATTACTTTATAGATAATACAAGTCAAAGTTTCCACTTCCTCCCCTAAAGACATTCCTTTTAGGGCTGAGTGTTCCAAGGTCTCACTTTCTGCATAATGATCTGGCTGTTAGTCTGTGTATTTGTCCCCATCTGCTGCAGGAGGAAGCTTCTCTAATGATGACTGAACAAGGTATTATGAGTGTAGCAGAATATTATTAGGAGTCATTTTGTCATTGTTGTTTTAATAAAAGTAGTATTTGGTTTTCCCCTAGGTTCCTGAACTATCTAGTCTCAGGTTCACGGTCTCCCAAGCAGTGTCGGGTATGGGTTCCATCTCGAGGAGTGGGCCTTCAGTCAAATCGGACATTGGTTTGTTACTCCCACACACTTTGTACCACCATTCCACTAACATACCTTGCAGGCAGAACACTATTGTAGATCACAGGGTTTGTGTCTGGGCTGGTGTTTATGTTTCTTCTTTTGTAGCCTGCAGAGTACCCTCCCATACCTATGACACTAGAACATAGGCTCTATCTCAACCTCTCCATGTTCAATGAGTTGTGTAGGTGTTTTCTTTAGCAATGGGGCCTTGCCATCAGTTTGTGGAGAACAAAATATAGTCCTGGAAACAACCTGGGTTATTTGGGGATTCTCATCTTTGACAAACAACTCAGTTGGATGTAATCCAGTACCAGCACTAGAAGCTTCATTTGGTGATAAGAGATGTCTAGTTGGGCACTCTCTGTTCCTCATTATTTGGTGATTTCATTTAGATGAACTTCATACACGTATATATTTTATCAAGTTTCTACTGTGTTATGATTCCATATTACCCCTCAAATGGTCCTTAATTTCACCTTCTCTTCACAGGTTTTATCAATAAAATCATAGAGAACTCAATCTAAAGAATATGAGGCACTTAGAACTTTTTTGACATTAACTTCTAGGCAGCATGATAGTGGTCATGTGGTTATACTAGATGCATCCTTGAAATATGTATGGGTGTGATGATGTGATATCTGGAAAATTCTTCAAAATAATATGGAAGAAGTAGTTGCAGATTTACAGTGGGATAAGATGGATGAGATATTGAAGCTGGGTGGTAGGCATATGGAAAGTAAGCATAGCTTGGCTGTTAACATTGGGACATCTTTGAAATTATCAGCAATAAAATTTTTAAGGGGTATAGAGTAAGGAAATTCAGATCTAAACTTTAATAGCTGCTGTACTGTAAAAGTCTGCTGATGGCTGGGAGTATTTGTATTTATTTTTGTATCCCTGGGACCTAGCTTAGTATCAGGCACATAATTGCCACTCTGTATTTAAATGTCTGAATATCAGTGTCTTATAAGGTTTTTTGACTTACAGTACTTCGTAAGTCATATAACTGTGGCATACTTTCAAACCTCACCTGTTAATTCTAACTTGGAAGTAGGTAAGGGAGGAGGATTTTGTGTGAATTAGTGATAAATTGTAGAACACTAAAGTATACTTTTATTGATTTAAATACATATAGTAATACAGAACATCCAGTGGTTTCTTTTCAGGTACAGATTAGCACTGAATATAATAAAAAATTATACTAAAAACAACCCTGTTCACCATAGCCTCAAAAAAAAACCCAAAATAAACCTGATCAAGCAAGGAAAAATACTTCTACAATGGAAATTTTAAAACCCTGAAGAAGATTCTAGAAAGATAGAAAGAACTACCATGTTCATTGATTGACAGAATTAATATTGTGAACATGGCTATAGTATCAAATTGATCTACAGATTCAGTATAATCACCATCAAAATTCCAGTGACATTTTTCACAGAAATAGGAGATGTTCTAAATTTCACTTGTTGAAAAATTTCAGTACCTAACTCAACGATACAAGGCAAAATAAATGAATTGTTTCACTTTACTTTGCCTTACCTTTCACAGTGGCGACTTAAATTCTCTAAGCTTTGTTTTCCTCATCTGTAAGAGTCTTAAAAATCTTGACAGGACAATTTTTGCTCTGTTCTAAATTTCCTATAGGTTTGGATTAATAATACCTGCCTAAACACTAACCATTTATGAACAAGATTATTTAAAAGCAATTTTCTCTAAAATAATGTATCCCTTTCCATATGCTCATTCTTTTTTGTGCTATTTATTTGCATTCATGGACCCTAAGTTGTTCTGTATTTCCACCAAGTTATATAGTGAAGGAGTCAACTTTAGCTCACCTGAAATTCAAACTAAGAGAAGTTGACTATAAAAAGTCACTACCTACATTTGTAAGTCCTTTTAATGTTAATCCCTGCAAGGAGATTACAAGGTTTAAGTTGTTCTGTATTTCCACCAAGTTATATAGTGAAGGAGTCAACTTTAGCTCACCTGAAATTCAAACTAAGAGAAGTTGACTATAAAAAGTCACTACATACATTTGTAAGTCCTTTTAATGTTCATCCCTGCAAGGAGATTACAAGGTTAAGACCAGTCTCAGTTACACAGTGAGTTCAAGCCAGCATGAGCAACATAGGAGACCCTGTCTTGAGGAAAAGGAGGAGAAAAAGGAGGAGGAAGGGGCAATTCATTACTGAAAAGCTCTTACTTTTCCTGAAACTTATTCTTTGTTAAATAATAGTCCAGCATTTCCTGATAAAGTCAATCTTTTTTTAATTGATTTTTATTGAGTTCTACATTTTTTTCTCTGCTCCCCTCCCTGATTCTCCCCTCCCCTTCAGCCCCCCCCAAGGTCTCCATGCTCTCAATTTACTCAGGAGATCTTGTCTTTTTCTACTTCCCATATAGATTAGATCTATGTATGTTTCTCTTGGGATCCTCATTGTTGTCTAGGTTCTCTGGGATTGTGATTTGTGGGCTGCTTTTCTTTGTTTTATGTTTAAAAACCACTTATGCGTGAGTACATGTATAATTGTCTTTCTGGGTCTGGTTACCTCACTCAAAATAATATTTTCTAGCTCCATCCATTTGCCTGCAAATTTCAAGATGTCATTTTTTTCTGCTGTGTAGTACTCCATTGTATAAATGTACCACATTTTCCTTATCCATTCTTCAGTCGAGGAGCATTTAGGTTGTTTCTAGGTTCTGGCTATGACAAACAATGCTGCTATGAATATAGTTGTCATCAGTGTTTTTGATCTTGGCCATTCTTACAGGTGTAAGATGGAATCTCAGAGTTGTTTTGATTTGCATTTCTCTGATGACTAAGGATGTTGAACATTTCCTTAAGTGTCTTTCAGCCATTTTAAATTCCTCTGTTGAGAGTTCTCTGTTTAGGTCTGTACTCTATTTTTTGTATTGGATTATGTGGTCTTTTGGTGTCCAATTTCTTGAGTTCTTTGTATATTTTGGAGATCAGACCTCTGTCTGATGTGGGGTTGGTAAAGATCTTTTCCCATTCTGTAGGCTGTCGTTTTGTCTTGTTGACTGTGTCCTTTACTGTACAGAAGCTTTTCAGTTTCAGGAGGTCCCATTTATTAATTGTTTCTCTCAGTGTCTGTGCTGCTGGGGTTATATTTAGGAAGTGGTCTCCTGTGCCAATGTTTTCAAGTGCACTTCCCAATTTCTCTTCTATAAGGTTCAATGTGGCCAGCTTTATGTTGAGGTCTTTGATCCATTTGGACTTGAGTTTTGTGCATGGTGATAGATATGGGTCTATTTTCATTCTACTGCATGTTGATATCCAGTTATGCCAGCACCACTTGTTAAATATGCTTTCTTTATTCCATTTGATATTTTTTGCTTCTTTATAAAAAATCAGGTGTTTGAAGGTGTGTGGATTAATATCTGGGTCTTCTATTCGGTTCCATTGGTCCTCCTGTCTGTTCTTATGCCAATACCAGGTTGTTTTCAGTATTGTAGCTCTGTAGTAGAGTTTGAAGTCAGGGATTGTGGTGCCTCCAGAAGTTATTTTATTATACAGTATTGTTTTGGCCATCCTGGATTTTTTGCTTTTCCATATGAAGTTGAGTACCATTCTTTCGAGGTCTGTGAAGAATTTTGCTGGGATTTTGATGGGCATTGCATTGAATCTGTAGATTGCTTTTGGTAAGATTGCCATTTTTACTATGTTAATTCTACCTACCCAAAAGCATGGGAGATCTTTCCACTTTCTAATGTCTTCTTCAATTTCTTTCTTCGAAGAGTTAAAGTTCTTGTCATACAAGTCTTCCACTTGTTTGGTTAGAGTTTCTCTGAGATAATTTATGCTATTTGTGGCTATTGTGAAGGGTGTTGTTTCTCTGATTTCTTTCCCAGCCCTTTTATCATCTGTGTACAGGAGGGCTACTGATTTTTTTGAGTTAATCTTGTATACTGCTACATTCCTGAAAGTGTTCATGCGTTGTAGAAGTTCCTTGGTAGAATTTTTGGGGTCGCTTATATAAACTATCATATCATCAGCAAATAGTGAGAGTTTGACTTCTTCTTTTCCAATTTGTATCCCCTTGATCTCCTTTTGATGTCTTATTGCTCTAGCTAGGACCTCAAGAACTATATGAATAGATATGGAGAGAGTGGACAACCTTGTCTTGTTCCTGATTTTAGTGGAATCGCTGGGAGTTTCTCTCCATTTAGTTTAATGTTGGCTGTTGGCTTGCTGTATATTGCCTTAATTATGTTTATGCATGTTCCTTGAATCCCTGCTCTCTCCAAAACCTTTATCATGAAGGGATGTTGTATTTTGTTGAAAGCTTTTTCGGCATCTAATGAGATGATCCTGTGGTTTTTATTTTTCGGTTTGTTTATATAATGCATTATGTTGACAGATTTCGTATATTGAACCATCGCTGCGTCTCTGGGATAAAGCCAACTTGATCATGGTGGATGATGGTTCTGATGTGTTCTTGGATTCGATTTGCCAGTATCTTATTTAGTATTTTTGCATCAATGTTCATGAGAGAGATTGGTTTGTAATTCTCTTTCTTAGTAATGTCTTTCTTTGGTTTGGGTATCAAGGTAATTGTAGCCTCATAAAAAGAGTTTGGTAATATTCCTTCTGTTTCTATTGTGTGGAATAATTTGAGTAGTATTTGTATTAGTTCTTCTTTGAAAATCTTGTAGAATTCTGAGCTGAAACCATCTGGTCCTGGGCTTTTTTTGGTTGGGAGACTTTTGATGACTGTTTCTATTCTTCAGCAGTTATAGGTCTGTTTAATTTGGTTATCTGGTCTTGATTTAATTTTGGTAAGTGATATTTTTCCAGAAAGTTGTCCATTTCCTTTAAGTTTTCCAATTTTGTGGAGTACAGGTTTTTGAAATATGACCTGATGTTTCTCTGTATTTCTTCTGTGTCTATTGTTAAGTCCCATTTTCATTTCTGATTTTGTTAATTTGGATATTCTCTCTCTGCCTTTTGGTTAGTTTGGATAAAGGTTTGTCTATTTCGTTCTCATTGATTCTTTGTATTATTTTCTTTGTTTCTATTTTGTTGATTTCAGCTCTCACTTTATTTCCTGCTGTCTAGTTCTCTTAGGTGAGCTTGCTTCTTTTTGTTCTAAAGTTTTCAAATGTTCTGTAAATTCACTAGTGTGGGATTTTTCCAGCCTCTTTATGTAGGCATTTAGTGCTGTGAACTTTCCTCTTAACACTGCTTTCATTGTATCCCATAAATCTGTGAAGGTTGTGTGGTCATTTTCATTAAATTTTAGGAAGTCTTTAATTTCTCCCTTTATTTCTTCCTTGACCCATTGATGATTCAGGTGAGCATTGTTTAATTTCCATGTGTTTGTGGGCTTTCTGGAATTAGTGTTGCTGTTGAATTCTAGTTTTAAGTCATGGTGATCTGATAAGATACATGGGATTATTCCAGTTTTTTGTATTTGTTGAGGTTTATTTTGTTATGGAGTATCTTTATTGTATATATTTCAGTTTTCAAGTCTTGAATAGTTTCTTTCATATGTTTCATTGCTTTTTCTTGGTTTTCTTTAAGGGATTTGCTGATGTCTTCCAATTTTTTGTTTGTTTTTTCCTCCATTTCTTTGAGGGAATTTCTCATTTCCTCTTTAAGAGTTTCAAACGTTCTCCTGAAGTTATTTTTCAGGCCATTTTCTTCTGCTTCATCTGTATTTGGTTGTTCAAGTCTTGCTGTTATAAGGTCTTTAGGTTTTACTGGTGTTGTGTTGCTCTTTGTGGTGTTTTATGTGTTCTTACCTTTTCTGCTCATCTTTTCCTCTAATAGGTATGGTTGGGGCTGTCTGTGACTCTGGTGATTAATCTTCTAGGTGCCAGTGAATCCAAGGCCCAGATGGTTGTTCCTTGTGGTACAGTCAGTGCCATGGTTCTAGTTACCCCTTTGGTCACTCTGTGTTTCTGGAGGTCACTTAGTGCTCCTGGGCTTTGCTCCGCTGTCTCGGGCCTGCTCTAGCTAGGTTGTCAGCTCAGACCTGTTTCTGTAAATGCCCCTGGTCTGGATCCGTTCCTGCAGAGGTCCCTGGCTTGGGGTTGGTCCTGTAACGGATCCTGGCTCTGGTCTACTCCCTCAGAGTTCCCAGACTCGGGTGCACCCACACCCTCAGAGGACCTGGATCAGGCTTACTCCCTTAGAGGTCCCAGACTCACGCTTAGAGCTGCAGAGGTTTCTCATTCTTGCCTATTCTCTTTGATGTAACAGACCAACACCCAGACCCACAGAGGTCCTGGCTCAGGCCTATTCCATCTGAGGTCCCCGTTCACGCCTGGACCCACAGATATATCTGGTTCCTGCCTACTCCCTCAGAGGTCCCACATTCATGCCCAGACCCGCAGAGGTTCTGGCTCAGGCTTAGTTCCTTGGAACTAGTTTCTAGACTCACACCCAGACCCAAAGAAGTCCTGGCTTAGGTCTATTCCCTTGAAGATCCCAGATTTAGTCCGGACCCTCAGTGGTCTGTCTCTGGCTCACTTGCTCAGCAGTTGCTCCCTTGTACCTACCTGTTCCTGTGGATTTCGCTGTCTCAGGTCTGCTCTGGCCCAGGTCGCTGGCTCAGTCCTGGTCTGCCAATATCCCTGGAGTTGATCCACTCCCACTCGCATGGAGCTTGCTTTCTCAGGCCCATTCCAGCCAAGGTAGCTGGTTCAGTCCAAGGTCAGTCTTATTATGGACTTTTTATCACAAATTTCTTTAGTTGAGATTGCCAGTACTCCAATATTAATCCTGTTTAATTAAAATGATTTTTTCCATTAGATTTTCTTATTTTAATTTTTTGGTTTGAGAATTCATACATGCATGTTTGTTTCCATCAAATCTAGCTTTTCCTTTCTTCCCCTTTGGTTCCTTCCCATTCCCCACTTTTTCTTCCCAACTTCGTGTACCCCTTTTTAAAATAAATTTGTTTTTGTTATTATTTAAGGGTTTCATAATGAGTATACAGTATTTTCATCCTTTCCACACTCTTCCTCCTTCCAACTCCTCCTGTGTCCTCAACCACACCCTGTCAAATTCATGACCTTTTAGTTATGTGTGTGGTATGTGTGTATGTATGTATGTATGTATGTATGTATGTATGTATGTATAAAACTGAGTCCAACTTACATTACTCTTATTTGCATGTATTTGGATCTGAACCCTTAGGATTGGTTGTCTTCTGTCTGAAATAAAGAAATAAAACTGGTTTTTCCTCCCTTAGCAGCCATTGACTGCCTGTAGCTCAGCATCTAGGGGATGGGTGCTTGTGAAACTTTATCTGTGTGGATGTGTAAATTGCTGTTGTTTTTATAGGTCTTATACAGATAATCATGTTGTTGAATGTTCATGTGAACTATATCTCTTCCCTGTCCAGAGGAAAAAAACCTATCTTATGGCTGTCATCTCAGTCCTTAGGTTCTTACAGTCTCTCTGCCTACTGTATGACAATTTTCCCTGAGACTTAAGTGTAGACTTGTGATATAGATGCCCCATTTAGGGCTAGGAACCCCACAGTCACCTTTTTCTTGCCTTTTTTAAAAAACCAGTTAGAGATCTCTCTAATAGTCTCCATCTGCTGGGGGAAAAAAAGAAGCTTCTTCGGTGAGATCTGAGAGTTGCACTTTTCTAAGGTCAAAAGGATGGGTATTTAGAATTCAGTTGGAAACTATTATTCCTTTAGTAATATGGTAGTACTAAGTTCCCCTTTATGACTTGTATTAGTTACTTTTCTTTTTTCTTTTTTTTTATTAGTTACTTTTCTATTGCTGTGATTAAAATACCATGGCTAAGGCAACTTAGAGAAGAAAGGGTTTGTTTGGTACTTACAGTTCCCAGAGGGATGAGAGTCCATCAGAATCGTGAAAGGAAAGTGTGTGAGCAAGCATGGTGTGTGAGCAACAAGTTGAGAGTTCACATCTTTTTTATTTTTATTTTTTGCCTTTTTTATTGAAAAAATTCATATAATATATTCTGATCATATTTCCCCCCCATTCCAAATACTATCATATCCTACCATCCTCTATCCACCCAAATCCACACCCTCTCTTTAAAAAAAAGAAATAAACAGCCAGGTGGTGGTGGCACATGCCTTTAATCCCAGCACTTGGTAGGCAGAAGCAGGCGGATCTCTCTGAGTTCGAGGCCAGCCTGGTTTACAGATCAAGTTCCAGGACAGCTAGGGCTGTTACACAGAGAAACCCTGTCTTGAAAAACCAAAACCAAACAAACAAAAATAAATAAATAAAAAAGAGAAATTCACAGAAAACAAAACACAAAATTGAACACCAAAATCTTCAGGCAAAAGACAAATGAGACAAAAAATGCCCCCCAAAACTAAGAAAGATGAACTGAAAATAGCAAGTGGCTTTTGAAACATCAGAGCCTGCCCCTGGTGATGTTCTTCCTCCAGCAAAGCCACATCTCCTAAGCCTCCCTGAACCGTAAAACCAAGTACTCAAATACCAGAGGATGTGGGCAACATCTTGTTCAAATCATGACCATGGTTTCTTGGCTAGGTTTATAATACCAAGAATGAGTTCTCTCCAATTGAGTGGGCTTTAGGTTCAATCACACAGTTGTTTGTTGCCTCAAGATATAAGGGTTGACCCTGTTGACAGAAGCACAAGCAAGCCAGCCCAGGGGATGTGAGAGTGGGAGAGTTGGCCTCGCCCCCCCCATCTGCCACGTGGTGGGAAAGATGCCCCACCTCCACCTCTCATGGCCTGTGGCAGTTTGGAGAGACACCCTGAGGTCATGAGAGTAAGAGAGCTGGCCTTGCACCTCGCCTGGGCGGCACAGTAGAGCTGACCCTGTTGGTGGGGAATCCTGTGAACTGGTCCTGAGAGTGTGAGAGCAGGAGAGCCCGCCCGCCCCTCCTCTTGCTGCTTGCTGCTTTAGGTGAGCAGCGGGTTAGGGGTGGGGTAGGGGAAGGTGGGGGATGGGTGGAGGGTGTAGTGCTGGAGAGCTCACCCTGGTGGTGCAGATGAGGAAGAGTGAGCCAATGGGCTGATCAACCCAGCTGCTACCCAGGCAGAACCTGGGCTAAGAGTTGTCCTACCCAGACATCCCAATGCTGGAGCATGTAAAGGGGCTAGTCCTGCAGATCCAAACCGGCAGAATCTCCATGACACAGGGCAACAGCAGGAAGTCCAAGAAAAGTCCCAGTGAGAAGTGAGGGCCCATCAGAAGCCAGAGGCCTCAAACTGGACAAATGACTCATTACAGTGAACACTTGAAAGTAAAGATGTATGGACTAAAGGGTATGCTGTAACTCACCGTGTCACACTGCAGCTTCCATGACCAGATTTTTTGTTTTCTTTAAAATGTTATTTTCTTTTGTTTTGGGGGGAGGTTGCAGGAGCATAGGTTAGATGTGAAAGGATGGGGAGATGAATGTGATCCCAATGCCTGAAATCCAAGAATGAGTTCTCTCCAATTGAGTGGGCTTTAGGTTCAATCACACAGTTGTTTGTTGCCTCAAGATATAAGGGTTGACCCTGTTGACAGAAGCACAAGCAAGCCAGCCATATGAAATCCACCAAGAAACAATAAAAAGTGAAAAGATACAGATAGCACTATTGGACCATTGGGAATGTCCTGCTGATCTCATTGTGATTATCAGGCTTTATAGCTGGGTAGGACTGTTGATAACTTGTTTTCTTGACAGTTTGCAAAATCAGCTTCTTACACTATTAGAGCTAGCCTTCAGTCAGCTAGCTTCCAGGTCAGTACCAGCTGGATTTCTTCAATTCCTATGGCCCAAAATGTGGTATCTTCATCAAAAGGGTCTTATGTTCATGTTCTGACAGGCAGGCAACTAAGAGCAATGGATAATAGCCTATATTATTTGAGGTGGATCTGTTCGGCACCTTGACCAACAATTTGAAGGATAGTATTCCCTACCTGGTGGCACTGGGGATTTTGTTAAATAATCATTGGCTCTCATGGGAGCATTATTTTAGTGTGTAATTTTAAGAAAGCTTATAAAATACTAGGTTTCCCTATGGTCTTTTCATACATCATTTATCCTTCTTTTCCTCTTCCCACTCTATATTTACCCTCCAGTTAATCCACCACCCCATTTTTCACGCACCCTCTTCATAGCGCCAGTGTCCTACTTCCACTTTTCTCGAGTGTTTTTTCCCACTTCCCCTAATGGTCTCTTTCTGCTTTCCTGTCTTGTGTAGTTACTCCAGGTTAAACACTCAGACCTAAAGGTTAATATCTAGGATCCCAAAATAAGAAAGAGACAGCATGTGGCATTTGTATCTCTCTGTCTGAGTCATCTCACTCAGTTTATTATCCAGCTGTATCCATTTACCTGAAAATTTCATTTCCCTCTATAGCTGAATAGAATTCCATTGTATATAGTCCCACATTTCATTTTCTGTTCATCAGTTGATGAATATCTAGGCTGTTTCCATTTCCTGGCTATTGTGAATAAAACAGCAATAAGCTGTGATGAACAAGTATCTCTGTCGTAGTCTATAGAATCTTTTGGGAATATGCTCAGAAGTGATGTATTTGAACAATGGTGAATCTATTTCTAGATTTGGAAGAACCACCACACTGATTTCCAATGACTTCACCAGTTTTTATTTTTAAAAAATGTAAATCCTTTCAGAGTAGTTTATGACAGTATGAAGTTGTTTTAAGATTGCTAATCGAATGGAGTTTAAGCTATTTGAGAGGCTAGAATTTTAGGGAGATCTTTCTGTGCATTGAAAATGATGAGGGAGGGAAGAAGGAGAAGGAGGGTGGGTGGATAAAATAACTTAGCAGTAGTTAATTCACCCACAAACCATAGAAACAAGGGAAATAGAGACCATGGCAACAACAGAGGATACAGGGACCATGGCGACAATAAGGGATATAATATGATGGCAAAAATTTCAAAGTGGTGGTTTTTAGGAAAGAAAGTAAGAATAACATGAAAATAATACTGAAAGATTAAGGCACATACTCCACCTCCAGAGTAGAAGGGCAATGAAAGTAAATCTATTATTACTTGAGAAGTTTCCCATGTAAGCAGTGTCCTTGGACAAGGCCTACATTTCCATTGCAGAAATAACGAGGAAACTTTCAGAGAAGAGGTCTCTCATAGAGGAGATCTCTGGTAATGGACTAAACTTACAAGTGTAGGATGGAAGGGTTGGAGGAGCTGGGAGAAATGAGAAAAGGATACAAACAGGGATATATAGTCTTTGAGGTATAAGAGTACTAGAAGTGAGGCAGTTCAACAATTTGGGTTTCTTTTGGTTACTACTAAAAAGGAGGATAAAGAGGATAAAGCAAGGCTGCAATTGTGGATAGAACGCTATGAGTTTCTTTTTTAATTGAAAATAGATTGTTTTCATATAATTTATTCTGATTACCATTTTCTCTCCTCTAGTTCTCTCAGTGCCTCCTCACCTCCCCTCCCATCCTGTTTTACACACTTTTTGACTCTCATTAGAAGAAGAAGAATTAAATACAATACAATAGATAAAACAAAACCAAACAAATTAGAATAGGACAAAACAAACAATAAAAAGAGCCAAAGAAAGAACACAAGAAAAACATGTGAGTTTCTGAGGATAAAATGAACCTGTTTTCTTTTTGTCAATGAATTACAGCTTCATTCTACATTGTTAGACAACTCTTTTGAGAAAAAAATGAATATTCTTTTGTAATAGGAAGGAATATAGACAACTTGCTGCAAGCATCACTTTCTATAAGATGTAATTTACCATACTATGTTCGTTCCTTTTAGAATGGACAACAATTTGTGGCAGCCAAAGCTTTGGAATGTTTATCTCAACTTTCAGAAGACTCAGAAGAAGTACTTGGAGCTTTAAAGTAAGTTGCCCTTCATACTTTTAATTTATAAACTTTACCAAAACTGCTGATGATATCAAAGCCTTTAAGTAAGAACCAGTAATGAAGATGCGCAGTTAAAAAAAAACCAAGGCAAAGGTTAGTGGTTGAACCTCATCTCTCCCGTCTTCCTTTTAGAAAGGAAAATTCTTTGTTCAAAGGGATCTTTAATGTGCAATCCTGAGAGTCAGATTTGACCATGGTGACCCTGTAGTTGTGACTGGGGAAAAAGAACCCAAAGGAGACTATGTTTGTTCTACTGCTAGTCAGCTCTACGTCAGGCCATGCTTCTCGTGAGAAATAGAGTGATAGAATTGGAGTTGACATACCAGCATGCATTCAATCAAGTAAATACCTAAAATCATTCACGACACATAACATTTCTTTTTCTTAAATCAATTTTTTTTCAGTGTAAGAAACAGAACCTAGGGCTTCATCCCTGCGAGGCAAGCAACAACTCCAGCCACACACCCCTTTTTGAGACAGGGCCTCACTATGTAGCTTTGGCTAGCCTGGAACTGGTCTTGAACCTTCTGCTTCTGTCTCCTGACTGCTGTGATTACAGTCATACACCACCACACCTGGCCCTCGGTTCCCATCATTTTATTTTATTATTTTAAGTTTTACTTCATTTTATTATTTTATTTTATAAGCAGGATCTTACTATGTATCTCAGACTAACCTTACCCTCCCAAGTGTCGAGATTACAGGGGGTGTACCAGGCTCAGATAGTTTTCCATTCCAAAGCATTTTCAAGTTTGAAATTACCAATGATTCATCATGTCATTTTGTAGTAAAGCTTCCAGATTCCTTCAAAGATTAGTGGTTCTTTCTTCTGTGAGACCCCAAAACCAATTACAGCTTTCTTACATAAAAAATAAAGAATTATACACCATACTTGATATTTTTGTGTTGATATGAACTTGGAACACATTCAGAGGGCCTAGTTTGGTCCTATACTGGCTCCCCTGCTGTCATCAGTCTGCTTACTTATATACCCCAGGAACACCTGCCCAGGAATGGCACCACCCACAGTGGACTGAGCCCACCTACTTCAATCACAAATTAAGAAATGCCTACAGGCCAATCTGATGAAGGCATTTTATCAATTGAGGTTCCGTCTTCCAGATCATCTTAGCTTGTGTCAAATTGGGGGAAAACTAGCACAGCATCACACATAGTAGGCAACCACTTTACCACTAATCTGCACTCCTCACGCCTGAGAATCATCTTTTGTATTGTCTTTTGAACACAGGTGTCTGGTTCGAATTATTCTTCAACAAGTTTCTCATATGCCAGAATCTGAAAATAAGTAAGTTTTTTTCATGAGAAATGACGTATTTGCCATTAGAAAATTTAGAGTAGATTTAAATGAAAACCTTATATTGAAATATGTATTGTGTAGTGGGTGAAATTAATATATATTTTAGCCAGTCTTCCTGGTTTCATATTCTATGTGTTTATTATGAGATATATAACTTAGATAAGTTTCTTACCATTTTTTCCTTCAGTTTTTCCATCTGTAAAAGGGAAATACCAATGTATATCTCATGGAGTTTCTGTAATTACTCAGTGAATTACTACATTTAAAAGTTAAAAAATGTACTTGGCAGTTTATAATCCCTCACATTTTGCATATGACCTGATTATGATATTGTATCTGTTCCCCCATTTAACAGTAGACTCAATGGAAATTCACAAAGATTCTGGTTCTCTATTATCTCAGCTTGAACTAGAGAAACACTTTTCTCTTCACAGTTTCCATGGTATAAGATATCTATAACTGGGACTGGAGAGATGGTTCAGCAGTTAAGAACACTAACTGCTCTTCCAGGGGAACTGGATTCAATCCCCAGCAGCTCACAACTCCAGTTTCAGGGACCCAACACTTTCACAGACATGCATGTGAAATAAAAATCAGTAAAAAAAATAAGAAGAACTTAACATTTTGTGAAAAGATTTTGTCACCAATTTTTCATTCATAAAATTCACTATCTTCTGGTGAGTTGAGAGAAAACTTGGTTCAAGTTCTTGACTAAATGTAGCTTTCAGAAAATAGCACCCATCTCTTCATTCTATGCTTAGACAAAACTCTGTAACAGACTTTATCTACTGCATGTTCCGTATCTATTGTTTACAATTGGTAGCACCATATTATTTCGACTGAATTTTGGGAGAAATATCGATCACTGAGATAACTTGGAATTGTAACATGTTTTGTCATAACACACAATCTTCCCAGGCGTACATTGTAGGATTCATCTTTTCTTTACAGGCTTTATCAATCAAATAGAAGAGAATTCAATCTAAAGAATATGAGGCACTTAGAACTTTGCATAATGGCTACATTTTGACATTAACTTCTAGGCAGCATGATAGTGGTAATGTTGTTATGCTGTTTTAAGAAACATTATCTATCTCCAAGAAATGACTCCTTGAAATATGTGTGGGTGTGATGAAGTGATAGCTGGAAATTTTTTCAAAGTAACATGGAAGAAGTAGTTGAGATTTACAGTGGGATAAGATGGATAAGTTAATAATTGTTGAAGCTGGGTGGGAAGGAAACATGACTTCTCTTTTAACATTGGGACATCTTTGAAATTATCAATAATAAGAATGTTTTTTAAGGTGTAAAAAGTCAGTAAATTCAGAACTAAACTTTAATAGCTGCCATATTCTAAGAGTCCCTTGACTGTGGGACTATTTGTATTTATCTGCATATCTCTGGGACCTAGCTTAGCAACAACAGGCACATAATTGCCACTCAGTATATTTGAATGTCTGAATATCAGTGTCTTATATTTTCTGTTGCTGTGATAAAACACCATGACCAACACAACTTAGAGAAGAAAGTGTCTATTTAGAGCTTAAGATTTCCAAGGGTTAGAATCCATAGTGGCAGGGTAAGAGCAGCAGCTGAGAGTTCACATCTTAAACCACAGATAGGAAGCCCAAAGTGTACACACAATGGTGTGAGGCTTTTGAAACCTCAGAGCCCTCCCCCATTGTTTTCCTTTTGGAAGACCACACCACCTAATCGTCTCCAAACAAGCACCAACTGAGACCAAGTATTCAAATGCCCAAGACTTATGGGGGCATTTTATTAAAATTACCACAATTACTGTTTTATAAGCACTTCAGTGCAGGATTTAAAAGTGCTTCATAATCCATATAACTGTAGCACACAGTCAAACCCCACCTGTTAATTCCAATATGAAAGTGGGTAAAGGAGGATGATGTTGTATATTATATTGACATTATATTATATATAATATTACTAATAAGTTTTAGAACATTAAAATATATTATTTCTTCTACATATATATAGTAATGCAGAACATCTAGAAGATAATTTTTTCCAGTAGAGGTCAGCATTTGATATAATAAAAATTCAACTAACTAGTAAAGAAATTTAAAACACCTAATTCAATGAGAATATCCAAAAGAATTGAATTTTAGTGTGCTGTCTCACTTACTTTTTCTTTTTACCTTAGTAAAAACGTACTTAATTTCTCTTAGCTATATTTTCTCCTCTGTAAAACATAAAAACTGGACTATCAAGTTTTAAGGATTTTTTTCTGACTTAAGATTTTTATGGTTTTAGATTAACAGCATGTCCTAGTTAGGGTTTCTATTGCTGAGATGAAACACCATGACCAAAAGCAAGTTGGGGAGCAAGTTGTTTATTTGACTTACACTTCCATATCACTCACTGTTCATCATCAGAGGCAGTCAGGACAGGAACTCAAACAGGGCAGGGTCCTGGAGGCAGCAGCTGATTCAGAGGCCATGGAAGGGAGCTGCTTACTGGCTTGCTCTCCATGACTTTTTCATATTTCTTTCTTTTTTCTTTTTCTTTTTTTCTTTTCTTTCTTTGTTTTTGTTTTGTTTTGTTTTTTTAGACAGAGTTTCTCTATGTATCTCTGGCTGTCCTGAAACTCACTCTGTAGACCAGGCTGGCCTACCTTGCTTTCTTATAGAACTCAGGACCACCAGCCCAGGGATGGCATCACCCACAATGGGCTGGGCCCTCCCCATAAATAACTAATTAAGAAAAAAACCTTACAACCAGATCTTATGGAGGCATTTTCTCAATTGAGGTTCCCTTCTCTCAGATAACTCTAGCTTGTGTAAAGTTGACATAAAACTTTCCCACACACAGTATCTGTGTAAATTATGTGCCTAGTTATTTAAACCAGTTTGTCTTTTACGTATATGTTTTTGTGTCCTGGGTCTTATTTGTGATGCATTTTTGCATGTATGACCTTGTCTGGGTTGTTCCATATAGCCACTGATTTAAAGCACCGAAGTTAACTTTAGCTTAACAACTTAAATTCAAACCGATAAAAGTTTTCTATAAAGTCACTATACATAAATTTGTAAGACTTTTAAGATTTGTCCCCAGAAAGCACAAGTATTAAGTAATACTACTTCTGGACATGAGTAGGTTTTGGTATACTTATGTGTGTGCATACTTTTGTGTGTGTGTGTGTGTGTGTGTGTGTGTGTGTGTGTGTGTGTGTGTGTGTGTGTGAGAGAGAGAGAGAGAGAGAGAGAGAGAGAGTCTTGCTTTGTTGCTCAGGCTGAGTTTGAACTCACAATTCTTCTGCTCACAATTCTTCTGAACCCATGAATCCAAGTGTAAGTCGCTACTCCTGCCTAAAGCCAGTCCTTAATTGAGTTTCCTAGTGCTTCCATATTCACTCCTCTGAGTTAAACGGTCTTCTGTTAAATGCTCATTTTAAGTTTCCCTTTTGTCTTTGAGTTTTTTTACTTTTATTGGGGTAAAACAGAATTTTGTTAACATATCAATGTTACCGAATTTGTATCAGAATATAACAATGAGTTTCATTAAGACATCATAATGCATATATCACATACTTTGATCTTCATCTCTTGTTACTCTCTTAAATCCCCCTCCCACTGGTCCCTTATTTTATCTTCTAAAATAGTTACGGTTTTTTGTTTTGTTTTGAGACAGGGTTTCTCTGGGTAGCCCTGGATGACCTGGAACTCACTGTGCACATACATGTGTGTGTATAACAATCATAATAAAGAAAAAGAGGCTATCAACTTGAGAGTTGGGGGTACCATGGGAGGAGTCAGAAGTATAGTAGTACTTGGGAGGGACTGGAGAAAAAGTGATGTAATTCTATTTCAATTAGGAACATATTTAAGAAAAAAATAAACATAAGGGAGGAAAAGCAGTACCTGACCTGATATGGTGGTGCATGTCTTTAATCCCAGTACTACAGAGGCAGAGGCATATAGATCTCTCTGAATTCAAGACTAACCATACCATATCATGAATATTCTCACTGCTCTTTTAAAAACCTCTGTCCTCTATCCCCCCACCTTGTCAATTCCTTATTACCTTCATAGTTTTGTCTTGTATGGTGTCATTTAGATGCAATAATACAATATAGAACTTTTTTCACATAAACATTTTCAATTCCTCCATGTTGTTTTATGACTGATAGCTCATCATATAGCTCATATCATTTCAGTACTGAATGTATCACATGTTGTTTTTCCATTCACCCATTAAAGGGCATCTTAATTGCTTCCATATTTGAAAATGTACTAATTGTTTTTAAAAGATATTATAAGCGTCTGTATGCAGGACTTTGTGTAATATTAAGTTTTTTGCTCCTTTAGAATCAATACTTAGGAGCAAGATTTCTGGGTTACATCATAGGTAGTGAATGATGTTGTTTTGTTTTACTTCACATTTGTTTTTCTTTTCTCTGTTTCTTTGTTTCTTTTATTTATTTATTTTGTTTGTTTTTTTTTTTTTTGATACAGGGTTTCTCTGTGTAGTCCTGGCTGTCCTGGAACTCACTCTTTAGACCAGGCTGGCCTCGAACTCAGAGATCTGCCTTCCTCTGCCACCTGAGTGCTGGGATTAAGGCATGTGCCGCTATGTCTGGCTACTTCACATTTTCTTGATGACACATCTGAAGGAGCATCTTTATTTTGAACGTGTCAAATTCTCAGATTTTAGTATTTTAATGTCATTATATTATTTGTTTATTTTTAGAGGGGCACTTGTATTGAAGTCAGAGCATAACTTGGAGGAGTCAGTTCTCTCTTTCCACCCTGTGGGTCCTGGAGATTGAACTCAGGTTGTCAGACTTGGTTACAAGTGCCTTTACCCAAAGAGCCATTTTGCTATCCTGAGACAATATCCTACATTCTTAACGTCTTTGAGATGTTGATGTTATATTTGATTTCCCTTATTACATAGCTCATTTTCTTGCCTACTTTTGTGTACTAGTTCTCCTTTTCTTTTTTAAAATTATTTATTTATTTAACATCCCAGCTGCAGTTTTTTTTTTAAGCAGGAAGAGGTATAATTTATTTATTTTTTTCCATACATTGTTTTGTTTTATTTTTTCCATTCAAAAACATAATTAAAGAAATAAAATTTTTACCTTTCTTCCCCTTCTCCCGGTCCCCTCCCACTACCTCCCCACCCCTCCTCCCTCCCCCTTCTTCCTTGAAAGAGGGCATGGTGCCCTGCCCTGTTGGAAGTCCAAGGCCCACCCCCCTCCCTCCCGGCC
>PVIU01024670.1:0-25128 GCA_004026605.1 Ondatra zibethicus
GACGCCCCACCCCGGGGTCCTCAGTGTTACTACTTTGGAGCTCCTGGCTTTGAGCATCAGCGCTCCTACATGAGGTGCAGCACTGCGGTTAGCAACAGGTGCAACTGCAGCAGTTGCTATGGTATCAAAATACTGATCAGCCCCTTCCCAAAGAGCCCTCTGCCCTGGCTCCCTTCGTCTCCCTAGGGGACCACAACCTCCCCACAAATCAATGGAGTTCACAGTAGGGGCTTTCCGATGCAGTGCTGTGCATAGTTGTGCCTTGAGTTACTCTTGCCAGTAAATATCTAGGATCATGTTCTGTAGGGGTAGGAAAGGGACTGAGAGGAATTAAGGACCTGTGCCATGCAGGATAGACATGAGATAGAAAGGTTAACTAAGCCAGGAAGCCAAAGAGGAATAGGTAGAGAAGGCATGGCTAGAAGGCCAAGGCCAGGGGTCGTTTCCCATCACTCACTCTTTCCACAGGCAGCTGCTGTCCCATAGCCCAGCCTGGGCCAGCCCGAAGGTGAGTAGCCCACAGCCTGGGCCAGCCCGAAGGTGAGTAGCCCACAGCCTGGGCCAGCCCGAAGGTGAGTAGCCCACAGCTGGTGGAAGCCTCAGCTGCGTGCATCTTGTCAGCAGTGCCAAGGTCCACTTCTGCATAGGAGAACTCACTGCCTGGCACAGCCACCCAGGTGAGCTTGGCCCCCAAAGCCTGCCCATCCATGGTTAGCTCACTGGTAGCCTTTGTCTGTGCAACCACCAGGGCCACACCCTCAGTGCCTGGCATACTCTTGATCACATAGGCAGGGCAGAAGGCTGCCACATCTGGGATCAGGACCAGGTAAGGGTCATAGGTCATTTGGCCCTTTATGCCC
This sequence comes from Ondatra zibethicus, assembly GCA_004026605.1. Taxonomy (NCBI): domain Eukaryota; kingdom Metazoa; phylum Chordata; class Mammalia; order Rodentia; family Cricetidae; genus Ondatra; species Ondatra zibethicus. The sequence continues at coordinate 861 of PVIU01024670.1, forward strand.
CCTGTGCCAAACAGCACAACCTGGATACCCACATCTGCGGACAGGTAGAGTGGTCGGGTTGGCCGGATCTCGAACTCAGCCACATCGCCCATCTGGAGGCCTTGGGAACCAATGGTTCCCCCGTGGTTGTATGTCAGCTTTGTGGTCTGGCTGGCTACAACATAGGCTAGATCATAGCGGGACTGGAAAGCCAGAGGGGGAACCACAAACTGGGTTCCCCAAGCAGATGTGGGGAGCAGTTGCTCCACCACATGGTTGCAGTTTGTGTGCTTCTGGGCACAACTGTGGCCAGAAAGAACAGCCACTGGGCCACTGGCTGTGACCCTTGACCCAGAGAGATCTGCTGTGCTCTGTAGCTGGGCTACTTCATACGGTTCCAGAGTCACATTCACAATACTACCAGCTGGGTGGAAATTATTGCGGAATGTCACTGCTGCCTTCAAACTGATAATAACTGAGGCCCCTGCTCTGCCAGCCACCACAGCAAACTCTTTTACATGTTGGGCAGAGACACCTGGGGGTGTGAGCACAAAGTACTCTGTGCCCAGGGCTCCAACAGGCCAGAGCAATGTTAGCTCCGCTGTTCCGGGCTTAGCATTTAGTGCCTGCACAGAGATGCGGTGGTCAGAGTAGACCACCACAGCATGCTGGAAAGTGCTGCTGCCAGTCAGCTCTGCTTTGGCATTGATGTTGACCATGACTGACTCTCCAGGCTTCACTGTGACCTTCTGTGAGGTGTCATCGGCCTGGCTGAGGATGGTGACAGAGGTGGTGCTCTCTGACAGACTGGAGATGAAGACGCGGAGAGAGGCCGTGCTGTACCCAGCTGGGAATTCTGCAGGAAGGCCGTGAGGAATTCTTCCCCACCAGTGTTCCTGGGGTCCACTGTGGCCTCCTGGGTCAACCCTTAAGAAAATGCAGTCCATTTACCCATTTCAACCCCAGCTCGTTGCCCTGTGCCCGAGACCCTCTTGACATAATTCTCTCCTTTGCTCCTATTTCCTTCCTTACCCATGCAGCATTTGTTCATCTGTAATCCTTCCGTGCTTTTGCTGCCCCAATGCCTGAGAACTTTGCACAGGGCTCTTGAACTCAAATGCCTCAGGGACAGTCGAGGACTAGAAACGTGTGAGATAGTCCAGGGGGCGGGACTGGGAACTGGAGCCCCGTGCTCCACCTGAAACATCTTTTGCTGGTTGTTAATATGAAAGATTGGAGCCTTTCACCTGTTTTAAGAAAAGCTATTTGGCTAGCTGAAGTTCTAAATGAACTCTCCATCCAATCTGTGTGGTTTCTGTCTGAATATGACTAGGGGATTTATGTGAAGCGGGTGAAGGGGGAGAGGGATTGTAGAAGTGTGGACAGAGTGTCTGAGAACTAGAGGGTAGTGGGCTTCTCAGTATCCGTGTGTGTGTGTCCGTGTGTGTGTGTGTGTGTGTGTGTGTGAGAGAGAGAGAGAGAGAGAGAGAGAGAGAGAGAGAGAGAGAGAGAGAGAAAGAAATGAATTCTATCATATTTCTTTCACTACCTAAGGGCTTCTCCCATTTCAGCTAGCCTCTGTCTCATTTAAGTTAGCCTTGGGGGTGGCACTGGGAAGTGGTTTGTGGAGGGGACAAAGCTTGAGGTTGCTGACCTGGTCAAGTAGACTTTCCCCAGATATAAATGGGGGCTTGATCTGACTTACCCCACAGGAGAGTCACTCCGGCCCAGAGGGCCCACCAGCTCCACGGGGATCCCATGCCTGCAGCTGGAAGAGAGGGAGAGGAGATGATGCTGTCCGGTTGGAGACCATTCCAGATAGGACAGAAGGGAACGGTCTCAGGACAAGGGCTACCTGGGTGTAAGGAGGGCTCAAATGGGAAGAGAAGTTGAACAGATAGGACCAGATGGGTTTGGAGTGGGGGACGAGGCTGGGTATGAGGAGAAGAAGTTAGGATCAAGTACAATAAGTAGGGTATTGAGTATCCAGGGGTCTGAAGGTAAAGAAAAGAGGCAGTCTAGAATTCGGATGCAGAATAGGGCGCTAGTTGTCCCTCTTCTGCAGGAAATCCCAGCCCTTCTCACCTGCGGGTCCCGGAGCTGCAGGACCAGATTGCAAGCTAGGCTATATAGTGGAGATTCCTGGCTCCTTCAGCCACACCCTGGGTCACCTGACAAGCACATTATGCCAACTTCCTGGAGGAGGATGCTGATCTCAGACCAGGTGGAATGGGGAGCCCTGAAGACCTGCCAAGGGTGGAGGATGAGTCTGTAGCCTGTGTTCTGAGCGTGTGTGAGAACAGCTGGTGGCTACACCCTGGGAGCTTATGGTTCAATTCAGTCCTGGAAGGGCGTTGTCCTCGTGGAGACAGCTGGGGAGCAGCATGTTGAGATCCCGGCTCCCTGGGCAGGGTTAGGGTGGTGGGCAGGGTCTGAAATTGAGATGGGAGGTGGTGACTGGTCATATTTGCTGGCTCACTGGCCAGATTACTTTCTTTGACCCCTGCCAGAAACAACAGAAAAGGATCCATATCCGGGTCTTAGTTCCTTGCAGTTCCAAGCTGAGCCTTGGTTCCTAACCGTCTTCTTTCCAGTCACCAGTGGAGGACAGGGGTCTGGGAGTGAGCAGGGGGCTGAGGCCTCACCTAGACCTGTGATGTGTATCATAACATCCTTGCCCCATCAGGGTCTCCTGGGCTTCTCCCCTATGGTGTGGAAGCATGGAGAACCAGCTTTGCTGGGCTCCTTGATGCTCTGAGGTGCTCTTTATCAGCTTGTGGCAGGGAGGGGGTAGAGTGGGGGCCCTGGAACTCAGGCTGTGTGTGACAGAGGCCAGAGGCCTCTATTTCCTGGTTCCATGGTCCACAAGACCATGAGGGTTTCACTTCCTGGAGAATTATTTGGTTTGGGATTTTTTACTTTCTGTGGTTTTGCCACCCCCTCTCCTTTCTTCTTTCTTTCTTTCTTTCTTTCTTTCTTTCTTTCTTTCTTTCTTTCTTTCTTTCTTTCTTTCTTTCGTTCTTCTTTCTTTTGTACCCTGAGAAGGGACCGGCTGGACAGGTTTTGAGTGCCTTTCCATTACCCTGCAATTGGTCTGAGATGAGGCATGGGGGCCAGATGGCATAGTGAGAGTCAAGGTGGTGTGGATTTTCTGGGCTGGAGTCAGCATGTCTCATAGCACTGGCCTGGCCCATGTCATCCTCTCCTGATCCCTACTTTGCAGATCGATGTTTGCCGAGGAGTCTGCTCAGGAAACAGCAGCTGCGAAGCCTAGTGTCCTCTGTCAACACCCCTCCCAACTCCTCCTCCCTTATCACTGAGGCCTGGGCTTCTGTGCAGCCTAGCTGGGTGGGGGAATCTTCTCTGTCCAGGGCTGTGACTTCCCATCTAACCGCCCAAGTCAGGTTTTCAGAGGGGAAGATAAAGCCTAGGTACTGATGATAGGGCCCTCGAGTCAACAGAAGTGGAGTGAGTAGGTGGGAGGCTGGATGGAAGCCGGAGAGAGCAAGAAACAAGTACAGGGCCAGGGGTGGGAGTCGTGGAGAAATGGAGTGGGAAGAGATGACACCAGGACTCCCAAGGCAAACTAAGATGTCAACCCACTCTATGTGGTTACCTCTTTTCTTCCTTGAGACACTCAGAGAAATAAGATGAGGAGGAAAACATTAGGGTGAGATTTCAGAGATAATGCTGACTCCCTTTCCGCACACTCCTCTAAGCCTTAATGTATCCCTTGGCTGAAACCAAAGAGAAACCTACCCCTTTGGTCACTGCTCTCTGCAGATGGAAACCTGGAAATAGGGTGGTGGAGCAAGTCTTATGAACACTGTAACTTGACAACCCCTTAGGACCTTGTCTGTTACTCCTTTCAGGGTTCAAAGTGTGTGTGTGTTTGTACACTTACATGTATGTGTATTATGATATACTCCTGTGCCCTACCCCAGATTATTTATATTCTTAGGAATCTCACTAACAACCCCGGAAATAACCCACAACTTCCTGTGGTCAAAGAAATCATATTCATCCTGCCAATTGTAGCTTTCTTCTGACCCCAAGCAAAGGGTTCATCTGAACCTCTTGGCCTTTCCTTATCTATGAAGTAGGCCACACCATTCCAGACCCTGGGGAACCCTCTGACTTGTCTGGGCTCTACAAGCCAGGCCACAGGGCAAATGATTTTCTGTCCAACTAAGTTCAGGCTTTGCTGGAAGTTTCTAACTCTATTCCTTCACGCTGGTCCCAATGATCTGACTTGCACATGCACAGAAACTGCTCTATGCTCTCCAATGATCTGTTACTTGCCGCATGGTTCTAGTTCCTTCTTCGTAATACCCAAACATCAGCGTTTCTTCACTGAAACTGTCTTGGCTTCCATAGCACTTTCTGGATTTTGTGATACTTTGGTCTGCTTCCTACATGTACACCTTCAACACTGGTGACTTGTAGATTCTTTTTATGATCTTTCTAGAATTCTTCTCTAGAATATAACCATGTTCCCTCATGTCATCCAACAGAGCACTCTATGCCAATGAACACTTTCTCTCCTTTGCCTGTGGTAGACAATTGAGCTGTTGAGCTCACAAGGCTACTGAGCCTTTGAAATGTGACAAATGTAATGGAGGAGCTGCATTTTTTGTTTAGTGTAATTTAAAACGAGGACATGTGCCCGGCTGGGTGTCTACACTAGCTACCACATAGCCCTAGAGCTGTTACTAGCACAGGCTCCGTGCCATCTACTCATCAGGATGCTTATTTGCTCGGCCATCCACATACCTAATCATTTACTCTCATACTCCCTTTTCATTCCTTTAGTTTCCTTATAGACAACTATTCTGATGTGATTCATGAGTCTATTTTTCAAATATCTGATTAAAATAATAGACTATTAATAAGTAAACAAACCATAAATGTATATAGCTCATTAAATCACCTCAAATAAATACACCCTTATAATCTTCATGTGAAGTCTAATAAGCCAGGCGAAGTCTTCAGCAGGAACATTCCAGCATTCCAGAGACCCTCTTCATGGCCCCTCCCAAATACTTCTTACTCCTTACCTCTTGAAATAGTGACTATTTTGGCTTCTAAGATCATAGGTTATTTTGTTCTTGAATTCTGTGTAAATGTTTGTCTTGTTTTGTGATTGTGTACTTTCAATCAATGGCTTCTTTGCCCAAATAACTATAGTTCATTTTCAGTGTGACATGCTAGCCAGTTATATGAAAACAGACTTACTTATCTATGAGCACTTGGGTTGTTTTTACTTTAGCTAATGTATTTTGTGTATGTGCACAATTTCTTTGGAAAGTAGCATGAAGTTCCTAGTTGTAATTTTCCCAGGTTACTAAATTAATATTTAGATGCTGTCAATATTTTTCAAAACTAAGGCACTAATTTCAACTTGCACAATATGTATGACCTTTATGGTTGCTCAGAGCTACACCACTACTTTCTAAAAGTCAGTGGTGTGGATCTGAGGTTCTAAACATTTATTTTTTGCACGTGTGTCTGAGTATGTCCGTATACCACATGTGGGCAAGAGTCCCCAGCATTCAGAAGAAGACATCAGATGCCCTGGAAATGGAGTTACAGAGGGCTGTGAGCCACCACGTGGGTACCGGGAGCAAACCTGGCTCCTCTGGAAGAGCAGTCACTGCTCTCAGTAACTGAGCCATCTCTCCAGATGTGGCTTTAGTTTGTATTTGTCAGTGAGGCTGAACACATTTTCATGTGTTTATTTGCCATTTGTATCTCTTCCTTGTGATTTCAGACTTAAGCTTTTTTCCCAATATTTTTAATTGTCTGCCTAACTGATTAGTATGGATTCTTTATATATTCTGAACTTAAACTGTTGGTTATTTGTTCCGCAAATATTTCCCCTTCTCTGTGACTTGGCTTTTAATATTCTTAAGAATGAAAAAGAATCTTAATTTTGACATAGTCCATTTTGGACATGGCCTTTTCTTGTGACAACATTGAGTCCCAGTCATGAACATTATTTTTCCATTCATCTAGATCTTGATTTTAACAGTATTTTGCAATTTCTCAGAATACAAATCTTCTAATTACTCTGTTAGATTTACTAATGAATTTTAACTTTTACTGGTGAAATTATAAATGATAGTTTGCTTTAAATTTCAGATTCCAGGCTTTCAGATTCCAGTGACACAGTTTTTGTTAAGTTGGGCCTTCTTGTTTTTCTCGAAGCCTAATACCTCTTCCTTTTCTCATATTCTTGCTGCCTTCTGAATGGTTCAGAGCTCAGAGAGCTGGTTCTCTCTTTTCACCATTTTACATGGCTCTTGGGGATCAAACTCAGGTCACCAGGCTTATGTGGCAAAGTCCTTCGCCCATGAAACCATCTCACTAGTCCTTGCTCAGTTCTTTACCATGAACTGTCAAATGTCTTTGCAGGCATTGAAATGATCTTATGGTGCTGTCGTTCCTCCTGCTGATGTGTTTGCCATGTTTACTGTGTTGCATATGTTGAAACATCCTTGCATCCCATGTGGTCACACTATTTAGAATAATTTAATCGATGTCTGATTCTGTTTGCTAATCTTCTGTTTAGAATATTTTGCATCTATGTTCATCAGGAATATTAGTATTCCTTTCTCTTTTCCACCTTTCCTTTTGTTTGTTTGAGACAAGGTTTTCCTACATAGCCCCGACTGTCCTAGAACTCACTATGTAGACCAGGCTGGCCTCAAATTCACAGAGCTTTGATCCCTGAGTGAGTGCTGGAATTAAAGGCAATTGCCACCATAGCAGGCTGTACTGCCTTTCTCTTTATTGCAATTTGTGAAGATCAGTTTTCATCGCCAACTGGACTGGATTTAGAATCACCTAGGAAACAAAACTCTGGGCATGTCTGTGAGGACATTTCTAGTATGTTTTAACTAAGGAGGTTTTTAATATACATTTTATGCACATTTTATATATATATTGGTGTTTTGCCATGGATATCAGTTCACCTGGAACTGGAATTATAGACAGTTGTGAGCTGCTATGTGGGTGCTGGGAGCTGAACATGGGTCTTCTGGAAGAACAGTCAGTGCTCTTAACCACTGGATCATCTCTCCAGGCCACTAAACAGTGTTTTAACTATTCCTTTTTATTCAGTTTGGGACCCCTCTGATGTAGGATACCCCTCTGTATGCTGTGAATATGTTTTATTACCATTGGTTAATAAAGAAGATGCTCTGGCCTATGGCAGGGCAGAATATAGCTAAGCGGGAAATCCAAGCAGACAGGAAGAAAGAAGGCGGCATTGGGGAAGATGCCAGGAACTGCTGGAGGAATAAGATGCCAGAGCATTATCAGTAAGCCACGGGGCATGTGGCGATACACAGATTGGGTTACACAGAAATGGGCTAATTTATATGCAGATAGCCAGGAAGAAGCCCGAGCCATCAGCCAAATAATGGTAATTAATATTATGCCTCTGAATGATTATTTCATAAGCAGCTGTGGGAACTGGCTTACAGGAGAGAAACTGGTGCAGTGGGACCCGATGGGACAGAGAAGAGACTTCCAGATGCACTGCACCATAAATGCTGATGGCAACATGGACTGATTAGAAAGGAACAGAGAAATTAAGCTGGACACCAGCACTCACGCCCCTGTACGCTGACTGTGGCTGCAATGTGACTAGCCACCTCATGGTGCCAATGACGTGCCTTCCCCACTACAACAAACTATTCCCTTAAACTGTGAGCTAAAATAAACTCTTTTATGAGTTGCTTTTATCACAGCAATGAAAAAAGTAACTAGCACAAATTTGGAACCTAGAATCAGGGCTGATAGTTTTCTGGAGGAATGCGGAAGAGTTTAGAAGGCCTAAAGAAACCCTAGATGGAGCTGGGCGGTGGTGATGCACACCTTTAATCCCAGGAGGCAGAGGTAGGCGGATCTCTGAATTCCAGGCCAGCCTGGTCTACAGAGTGAGTTCTAGGACAGCCAGGGCTACACAGAGAAACCCTTTTCCAAAAATAAAGACGCCCTAGAAGCTAGCAACAGAGCTTACCAGGATATCTGGTAGGTGTCGGAATGACGACAAACTGCAAGCAGTGAACGCTATGCTCGAGAGACTGTAGAGGGAGAACAAAGACTCAGCCAGAGCTGGAACAGAGGCCCATGTGTTACAGTCTGTCAAAAAAATCTATGTCTGGGGAACTTCAGTGAGGCTGAATTCAAAAGGGAATTTCAAGACAGCCTTCAGTCTGTGGTACGATTACTGCGCTCTGCTCTTAGCCAGGCTGACAGTGAGAAAGATGAGCAGAGGGAGCACAATGGCATGAAAAGTATGCTCTTGGCAAGCGAAGGGCATGGACACGTGGGAAGGTGCAGATGAGGACGATGAAGAGAAAGCAGCCGTAATTATTAGGGGCATTAGCACAATTAAGGAGAGACCTTGAACTTTTCACTGTGATAATAGGAAAGCCGCTTTTAGGGCAAGAACTAACTTATGAACAAGCTCCTGCTTGTAAAAATGAAAATTCATTTGAGAGACTGAACTGAGACCATAGCCGAAGAGGTCCTCTGCTCAAAAGCAGCCAGCTAAGGAAGTGTTCTCCCAGGTTCAGCTGCCAAGGTACACAAACCACAGTTGCAGTGGAAAAGAGCCAGATATTATCTCAAGGTGGCAGTGGAACTTGGCAACACTGTCCAAATGGTACTGGCTTGGCAAGCATTCAAAACACAAGATCAGGGTGGAGAGGTGGCTCAGCCGTTAAAGGCTAGGCTCACAACCAAAAAAGTATAAGTGATGGGATCATAGAACCTTGCATTTAGGTTCCAGAAAGCTGCTAAGTTCAGGCTGTAAGTGTTGTAGATCTGAGGGGGAAAGATTTCCTAATGCAAGTGTTGCAGCTTTGAGGGGAAAGGTCTCCTGGCAGTCAGAAGCCAAGGAATATCACAGTCACAAAGCACAACAAACCTCACACAAGAAATTTATTGGGAAAGACACAAGAGGGAGGCAGCCTCTGCTTGGATGAGAATCAACATAGAACTGAGTGGGAGGCAGCCTTATATAGGATTTCTTACGAGTGGAGTTTTCCAGGGTGGGGATTAGTGATATTTCAAGTCCTAAGCTCAGGGACTGGTGGGTTTTCAAAACCCAGAAGTGAGCTCGGACTTTTTACCCTACACAAGCAATGTGTGACGGTGTCAGATTCAATGCAAAAAGTTTCATTATGTAGGGCTGTGAATGTGAAACCTAAGTTGCAATGTTGGACATTGGAGATGCTAGGACCATGGAAGGTCTCTCAAAGAAAGCTGTAGGCATGGGATGAAATTAGCCCAACAGAGGGGGTGGGTATCATATTGGCTACAAGTATCGGAGCTTGAGAAACAGGGTTATCACCTACAACTGTTGGAACTGAGATGATTCTAAGAGCCCAAGAAGGCAAGCATGAAGCTGTAAGATTTGGTATTTGCTCTACTGGATTTCTATTTTGCTAGTCCCAGTCCCTTCTTTTAGGATAGGATTATTTACCATGTTGTTGTATACTGGAAGTAGATAAATTTCTCTAAAACAGATGTTCAGAGTTGAGGAATTACCTAGTCTTAGCATATGCTCTGTCTTTTTACTATTCTGAGGCAATGTCAGAAATTGCTAAGCTTTTGGAGACTTTTAGTGACAATCTAAATTTATTTTGCATTGTGAGATAAATATGAGATTTTAGGAGCTAAAATAAAATGTTATGATTTAAAGGTGATGGTTTTTGGATGAAAGTTGACAAGGAAAGGACTTGTGACAGTCTTCATTGTCAGATGGACTGGATTCAGAATCAACTAAGAGATGCACTCCTGGATACGTCTGTGAGGGTGTTTCTAGAGAGTTTTATTTGACCAAAGACCCAACCACCCACTAAATGGGATGGCACCATTCCATGGCTTGAGGTCCCAGGCTGAAGAAAGGTGAACAGAGGAGAAAGTGAAATGAGTCTTTGATTCACCTCTTCCTGTTTCCTAATTGTGGCTCCACGGTGGCCAGACACCTCACACTGCACTACCATGCTCTCTCCACAACAGATGCACTCCCTTAGACCGTGAGTCCAATTGAAGCTTCCTTTCCTGAAGGTGCTTTTGTCAAGTACTTCTTTAAGCAACAACAAGAAAAGTAACTAGACGTTGTGTCCATGTCTTCATGCTGGTCTTATAGGATGTGTTAGAAACTTAATTTTCAGACCAATACTGTTGCTCATACTAATCTACAATGATCCTTTGTGGTGTCAGAACTACAGTGATCTGTGGAGTCTCTCTTTTGCCCTTCAGTTTATTTATTTGGGCTGCATTTCTTAGTCCAAGTAGTTGTTTGTCTATTTACAGTGCTTGAAGAAACCAAAGGAAGAGGCATTAGGAATCTACTGTTGTATCCAGATTACGAGCCCCAGAGAGAGACCGCCAGAGAGGCCCAGACTGTAATAAGCAAGGTTTAATCAGCATAATACAAACATGTTTGGAACCCCTGTCTACTGACCCCGTTACAGCGAGGTAGAGAGAGGTGTTGTATCTTCTCTGTGGGGTAAGCTTTTAAAAGTGTAACTACAAGGAGGCTTTTTGAAGCTGCTTTGGCACGGGTGCAAGGACTTTTGCTCCCTCCCATTCTGCTAAGTCAGCTTTCTCCTTGTTTTTCGATCAAGGCCACTGTTTCTGAGTTAGGCCACCTTTATCAGCCTGTACCAGGTGGCTGGCTGGGCTAAGTGACCTTGTGCTCAGAATCTCCCCGGTGGGAGAGAGAAAGGCCACTATCTTCCTGGGAAAACATTCTGCTAGGAAATTTCTTCTCGCTCCTTTGAGAATAAGGGGTGAGGCCCTTACACTACTTGATATTTATACATTCACAAATCATCAAGTGTCAACCAAAGTCCCAACAAGTCCATATCAGCTTTGCTTTAACAGTGAACAATCAATACAATGTTGATTTGTTTATTTATTTATTTAGTTTTTTGAGACAGGGTTTCTCTGTGTAACAGTTCTGGCTGTCCTGGAACTAGTTTTGTAGATCAGGCTGGCCTTGAGCTCACTGAGATCTGACAGCCTTTGCCTCCCAAGTGCTGGGATTAAAGGCATGCACCACCACCTGGCTACAGTGTCAATTTATACTAAACAATAAAAGGATGAACTGTTAACACACAACAATATAGGCAAATCCCAGAATAATTCTACTGAGTGAAAGAGCACATGCTATTTAGTTATATACATTTCTATGGTGTAGTTTCAAAGACAGAGGGAGAACAGAAATGAATATAAAAGAACATTAAAGTGTAGAAGAGACATTTATTATCTTAATTCTGGTGATGGTTTTATGAATGTATAAAAATACCAAACCATATCAAATTGTGCACTTTAAATATGTGGCAGTATATTGGGCCAGTAAGACAGACTTGCCAGCAAGTCTGGCAACCCAACTTCCACCCCTTAGGTCCCACATGGTGGAAGGAGAGAACAGACTCCCACAAGCTCTCTTCAGGCCTGCACACATATGGCCTGGCATACACACATCCAACCCCTAAATAAAAAGCAGCAGAATCTGAAATATGTACTATTTATTATAGATTGGGTCTAGCGATTTCATAAAGGCATTGTTTAAGAAAGTGAATAGGTATAAGCATACTGAGTTATATGGACAGTCTGAGCTCAAAGGGGGAAAGAATAAAGAAGGCCTGTCACAGGGATCAGCAGACCAGCCGCGTCAGTACTGCTACAGTGCCAGGTCTTCCTGAGTGCAATCCATATAGGCATTCTAGCAGGGTTTTGGTATATCATAGAAACATGTATATTGTGTGGAGAAAACCCAGGCTAAGAGTGTGAGCAGTTCTTAGAAGTTTTCTTTAACTTTGAAAATTCAAACTAAAGAGATTTCTGAAAAAGATTTATACTTTTTCCTTTGAATTTTTTTTTTTTTGAGATAGGGTCTCACAACCTGCTATGTAGATCACACATGTGCCTGCCTCTGCTTCCCAAGTGCTGGGATTAAAGGTGTGCTCCATCACCCCTGGCCTTAGTTTTCCTCTCTAAAGTATTATTTGTGAATACTTCACTAAATCCTTTAAATTGTAGGATAGCCCATAACAAATGTCTCAAAGTGTACTTAACTTAGGCTAAACAGATGGCTTGGTGTTAAAATACTACCTATTCTTCCAGAGGACCCAGGTTCTGTGGTAGCCCACATGTGACTCAATTTCCACCCAGAGTCCATTCTGGCTTAAAAGTTGGCTACTACAGGGTTCAATTCCCAGCACCCACATGGTGGCTCACAACCAACTGTAACTCCAGTCCCAGGGGATCAGACACCATCTTCTGGCCTCCTTGGGCACTGTATACACACAGTGTACAGACATACATACAGGGAAAACACACATACTCATGAAATGAAAAAAATAAAATGGAAAAAAGTGTTTAAGTTTACTTAACCTTAAATACTCACAGTTGTTTTCCTCAAGTTTAACATTTCTTCCTTTTGCTGTTATTCTTGCTCACGCAGGACCTGAGGACATAGGAAAACTAGAGTTTTCACTTTGAGTACACTATGAGGATTAAATCTCATGGAATGTATAAAGCAATCCTTAGTATAACCAGTGTGGTGGCGCACGCCTTTAACCCCAGCACTCACGAAGCAGAGGCAGATGGATCTCTGAGTTTGAGGCCAGCCTGATCTACAGAGTGAGCTCCAAGCCAGTCAACAGACACATGGAGTGATCTCAAAAGACAAAATCAAAACAAATTTCACAACTACTGCTTACTTCTGCCATCAACTTTCTAAGGTTGCTGTGAAAGATAAGAAAATGACGTAAAGTATGTAACAGGATCCCCAACCTTAGCACAACCAACTCCATGATGGAAGTGACATTCAGGCCGTAAAACTCAGCACACAGACAGCACCACTTGCCAAAACTGAAACTAAGACCTAATCCATCTAAGACGATAGTTCTGCGAAAGTCTCTAAATGTATAACCTTTCTTTTTTGGCCTCTGAGTTCTGCTTCTGGCTGACGGTTCTTTTAACTGAAGTGCGCCAAGCAGGAAATGGCGTTGTGCTTGAAAGCTCACCCTGAGAAAGGTGAAGAACTACACCGGGGTGCTGAACACCCAGTGTGAAGACTTTCTATTGGCTGAAGCCCATGTCCAAGCATTCTTTTCTGGTGGATATGCCACAACAGTACCGGTCAAGGGCCACACAGAACTGAGCAAGATGGCTGGAAACTGGAGTGGCCTGGGAAGCAAATGGCAGATAGTGGGTTTTGTTTTAAGTCATAGATTTTAAGCCATAAGGAAGGTTATGGAATGTCTTTTGGATGTAAGGTAAAAGGTGAAATTAAAAAGTTGTTCATTTTATTCTTGTTCTTTTCCTTTTGTGGAAAATCAAAAATGTTTGCACTGTAAACAGGGAGGCTGGGCCAGGCATGACTAACTTCTGAGTTCCCTGAGCATAGAGCTGGCACTGGGCAGGAACCACTGGTGTTGTGGACTTTTACTTTACATAAAGACGTGTTACATTTGTTTATACTGCTTTGTTCAACTATATAAAGAGGTTTTGCTGTTTTACCTTGCCTATCTTAGGCACCTGATTGGTTCAATCAAAAGCGGAATGGCCAATAGCTAGGCAGTAGAGGGATAGACAGGGCTGGAGGGCAGAGAGAATAAGGAGGAGGAGGAATCTAGGCTGGAGAGAGAATATAAGGGACAAAGAGAGGGAGTGCCCGGGGTTAGCCAGATAGGCAGCTGCCAGACAGAAACAGAGTCAGACACACAGACTGAAAGAAAGGTAGAAACCCCAAGGCAAACGTAGATGTAGAGAAACAGTTAAGTTAAGTTATAAGAGCTGGTGGGACAGGCATAAGGTAGGGCCGAGCATTCATAACGAAGTCTCCGTGTCATGATTTGGGAGTTGCCCGGCAGCCACACTGGTTCTCTTTGTGAACCAGTGGAAGGGATTTCTCACCACACTCTAGTTTCCTCATTTGTAAATGTTTATGAAGATCAGGAGATCATGGGTTGGGATTTATCTGGCCAAAAGTAAGTGTACAGTGTTCAGTGTGACAATCTACATGACAATCTACATGCCAAGTAGGAAACAATTCTGGTTAGTGCGCAAAGCTGGTTACTGGTATGACAGCAAAGCTAAAAACAGTTCTGTGCCCCTATGACCTCCAATTCTGCTCATTTAAAAAATCCGTGTTGTGTATGTGAACATGTCCATCGTGCATGGGTGTGTGTAGAGGCTAAAGGGCAACCTTGGGTGTCATCTCCAGGAATGCCATCTGCCTCCTTTAGGTCTCTAATTGGCCTGGTCACACTAATTAGGCTACACAGGCAGGCCAGTGCACTGTAAGGATTCTCCTTCTCCATCTTTTCAGCACAGGGACCATGTGGGTCCCAAGGAACAAACTTAGGTCTTCATGCTTGTGTTCTACTGACCGAGCCAGCCCTTCAGCCACCAATTCCACTCTTGGGTATATTCCTCAAATCAATGTGTATGTTTACTGAAAGAAATGTACTTGGATATTCCCCACTGTAAACCATTCAACAGTAAAAAGAACTATTTTTACACACAACAGAATCTCACCAACATAATGATAAGTTTATAAAAGGGTAAACACAATATACTGGGGATGTCTGGAGAAAACTCAAAATTCAAATCAATGTCATCTTTGTCAGGGCGAGTGAATGCTTTTACTGGGAGAAAGGGAGTATGCGTGCCTTGGGAGCTGCTAATGCTTGGTTGCTTGATTTGGGTAATAACTATACAGTGCAATGTGCATTGTATTGGTGAACGGCCATGTGATGCGTGGGCTCACTGAGAAGTGGCCAAATGGAGTTGGCCCTCTGTTTCAGACCCAAATATGTTTGTCTCAATTTGTCCCCCTCAAAGCCATGTCCAAGGGAAAGTTGATCCCTCTAACTCTGTAACTAGGTGAAAGGAAAACAGCAAAATGTAGGAGGAGAGAGCCACTTGTTGGTCCCTGGCTGCTCAGTCCCAAAATAATCACACAGAAACTGTATTATTTAAAACACTGCTTGGTCCATTAGCTCTAGCTTCTTACTGGCTAACACTTATATCTTAATTTAACCCATTTCTAGTAATCTGTGTATCATCACGTGGTTGTGGCTTACCGCGTAAAGTTCTATCTGGCTCCAGCAGGGCTTCATGGCTTCTCTCTGACTCCACCTCCTTTTTCCCAGCATTCTGTTTAGTTTTCCCCACCTAGATCTGTTCCCCTATAGCTCTGTTATAGGCCCAAAGCAGTTCCTTTATTAACCAATGATATTCCCAGCATACAGAGGGGAACCCCACATCAGTAAGAAGTTAAGTGTACTCAAAAACACTGTATCCAGGAGGGGGACTGGAAAGATGGCTCAGTGATTAAGAGCACTTTCTGTTCTTCCAGAGGACCTGGGTTCAATTCCTGCTCCCACCCAGTGGCTCACAACTACCTGTAACTCTAGTTCTAGAGTTTCCATCAGCTCTTCCGACCTCCAAGGGCTTCTGTATGCACATGATACACACACATACACATAAATAAAAATAAAATTACAAGCACATTGTGTATGGGCTAGTGAAGTGGCTCAGTGGATAAAGGTGCTTGCCTGAGCCTGATTTCCAGGACTTAGGTGGTAGAAACTGAGAGCTTATCTACAAGTTTAGAATGTGCTTTCCACCCTTAGAATAAAAAAAAATGTAAAATAACAGCAGTGACAAACCCTTGTGTCCTTGTGAACAGCTGGAAGGCATACAACTTCATCAGAGGCTGCTGCCGGAAGCCTTATCAATGGTATAAAAATGGCTGGAGTGGGAAGCGGGAGCTGATGCACGGCCAGGTGAGAGCCCTCTACCCAGCTGGAACTCTCGATCAAGCAGCAGTGGCCCCTACCACCAGCTGTGACGTTATCTGCCTGCTGCCTGCATTTGTTCTGTTCCTTGGAAGCCTCACCCGAGAGGGCACTTTTTTTTCCAGCTAGGAGTCTCGAGTGAGCTCGGCTGCCTCAGTGGGGCTTCCCAAATCATTTCTGACGGATGACTGTAAGTGTCCAATCTGATAATAGTATCTGTTGTATCTTGCTTGCATTTGTTCTTCTTGGAGGACACTCTGCTCCACCCGGGACTTTCCAGGGGGGATTCCAGCTGCCTTGATGGGGCGCCTCTAGTCATCTCTGCTGAATGTTGGAAACTCACAATCTGATGATGTTTCGGTGTCTGCCTGCTACTTCCTATTTTTATTTTGATATATACACATATATAGCTGATTTTTCTTTTGTTTCCAAAAAATGGTGAATTTCCATTTCTTGGTGGAGTCTGCAACCAGCAGTAAGTTTCCATTTCTCTGAAATGTATACGTCTTTCCCTCACATAGTATGGGTGACTCTGTACCTGTTACACCACAAAAAGGAAAGAACACTGGGGTGCCCCTCTTACCTCAGCCAATCTGCAATTCAGTTATTTCTGTACCAGTGGACCAAGACAGAGGCCTGCTTACAGAAGGGACACATAAACACCATTAAACCAATAGGAAGGAGTGAAAATCACCTCGGGGGTGGGGGGGGCGTGGTGGTGGTAGACAGGTTACATCTTAAACCCAAATAAAAACCCAACCTATCTTAATGGTCGGAGGTCTCTCTCTCTCAGATATCTGCGTTGCTTGCCAATAAACTTCACTTTCCCTTTGAATTGAACTGGTTTCTTGCTTTTCAGTTCCTCAAGTGATGGAGGAAAGGAAGCCACCTGATAGCCAGGATCATGGATATCGTAGGTCATTCTTCACACCATACAGAACGTACAGGGAGTTCAATTTGTGCAGACCTATGTAACTGCTACCTACTTATACGCTAATAAAAAGTTTACTCAACAAAACCTGTAGCTGTTGTGAAGAGCAGCAGTGTATGTCCCCGGGACCAGGAACACAGACAGATCTAGGTTCCAGCCATGCCTTGCCATTCCTGCCAGCTGCTCAAGTGACTTCAAGGCTTGACACCGCTTTCCTTCTCTATGAAAGAGAACATAATACATATCAAGACTTATGGGTGGGCTTGCTTAGCGAATCAAAGACCCCAAGCTCCACTACCAAGCACCAGGAAGGGAAATAACAATAATAACGGCAGTGCCACAGATTCCTGCGCCCTCTTCTGGCCTTCACGTATACTGCATCCATGTGCACGAACTCCCGCTCCGATATACACGTACACAAGGAATTAAAAATAAAGTCCTTTCCAGAAAGACTACTTTCTATTATTTTTAATTATGTGTAAATGTGTGATTCAAGTGGGGATGTGTACTAGGGTGCAGGTGTCCGCAGAAGCCAGAGGAGTCAGTTCTATGTGCTAGCGAGCGGCCCCACGTCGGCGCTGGGACCCGAACTCGGATTTTCTAGAAGAGCATCAAGTTCTCTTAAGCGCTGAGCCATCTCTCAGCCCCGCGCACCCAATGAAGAAGAAAGAAGACGGAGAAAGAGAAGAAGAAAAGATTGGCTCCTCACCGTTCTGGGGCCTTTGCTTCTCTCTGCAGGTGGCGGCCAGAGACAATTCTTCCGGAGAACCGAACTCATAGTTCTCTGTCACCTCCGGTCTGTTTTAACTTAACTCAATCCGAGAATCCCTCTAACAACACTCCGGAGACTTTCTTCAAGAGCGACGCAGCCGCGCCACCTACTGGAGAAAATCCCCACGCCGCGCGAGCTGCCGCGAAGCGAGGAGGCGCCGAGTGAGCGCTGCTGCGCACGCGCAAACCGCCTCGCGGCCCGCCCGCCCGCCCGCGGGCAGCGCACAGCGCAGGGACACACCTTGGGGGCGGAGCCCGGGACCCAATCTTTCCCGCCCTTCCAGCTATCCCGCCCATCCTTCCAGGCCTCTGCCGTGCCTTAAACTACGTTTCCCAAGATGCTCTATGCGAAGCACTTCCGCTGGCGTCAGCGGAAGCCGTGACTGGCCGGGCTGCACGGAGGCCGGCTTGGTCACTATGGAGGAGATAGGCATTTTGGTGGAGAAGGTTCAGGTGCGGTGAGAATCTGGCTTTCTGTGCGCGAGCTAGACCCGAGTGGCGGTGCTGAGCGCCTTCCAGAAACCCGGCTCGGGGCTGGGTGCTTTCAGAGGCCTCGGTATAGACCCTTGAGTGGTCCCGAGGCCTGGCTGGGTAGCCGAGTTGTCAGGAGGGCGGCGGAGCTCCCAAAGCAGAGTGGGAGAGGAAAGTGGCGTTAAACTTAAAGATTGTTTTTTTTTTGTTTGTTTGTTTTTTTTTTTAAAGACAGATTTGTAGGCCTGGATAGCAGTGCTTAATAGCTTTTCGGTTTGGGGGTTGGACCTGGTGGAGAATGATGTAATGGGACCCTGTGGCTTAGTTATGTCCGTGGCCCAGTGGCTAGTGGACTGACTGTGGTTGGGGCTTGGACGGGGAGGCGTTAAGTATTATTTGTGTCTTGGCTGAGTGACCTTTGGCCTTAATGCGAGTTGGGAGTCTGACATGAGAGCTTTTGGGGGGAAACTGGGTAATGAGACTCCGAATGCGACCTGACCTTAAAAACCATGTGGCTCTTAGAACCTCTTGAGGGGACCTGGATGCTGGGATCTGGGATGGAGTTGTAACACTTGCATCCTAGTTAGGGGCATTATAATATCCGATGGGAGGAGATGTTGACATAAAATGTTTAAGGGGCCTGATAAGAGAAACCTGCATTGGGGATCGAGCAGTTCCCGTGTTTTTTTTCGAGAAATTGAGTTATGTCGGGTGCGAGAGGCAGAGTGAGTCGGTGGCGAACTGGGAAGACAGCTCTAGCTGGTCTCATGAGATGATTCTCTGCTTCCAACGCCAGGTTTTCCTTTTTCCTTTTTAGGATGAGATCCCAGCACTGTCTGTGTCTCGGCCCCAGACTGGCCTGTCCTTTCTGGGGCCTGAGCCTGAGGACCTGGAGGACCTGTACAGTCGCTACAAGGTGTGTTCAACCCTAATCCTAACCCGGATCCTGCATACTGCATAGCGCCCCCGCAGTGCATACTGCCCCCGCCTTCCTCCACTCTGGTGCAGCAGCAAGGCCTGCAGACAGCCCTTTGCTCTGTGCTTCCAGAAGCTGCAGCAGGAGCTGGAGTTCCTGGAGGTCCAGGAGGAGTACATCAAAGATGAGCAGAAGAATCTGAAGAAAGAATTCCTCCACGCCCAGGAGGAAGTAAAGCGAATCCAGAGCATTCCATTGGTCATTGGTCAGTTTCTAGAGGCTGTGGATCAGAACACAGCCATTGTGGGCTCGACCACAGGTGAGTGGGTGGGCAGCTGGGGGGCACCTCCCTGGTTCTTCTGTCTGTCCAACACCTGATTCTTCCATGGTCCAGGAACTGGGAATTGTCATGTACTAAGAATAGCAAGTTAGGGTGATGTAGTGGCCAGAGGACTGACTAATCCAAAAGTAGATACATATTTTATTTCCGGAATGTCTTTTTCTACCTCTCAGTTCATGCGTGCATATATGTAAAAATTTCATTAGCCAGGTGATGGTGTACACCTTTAATCTCAGCACTGAGGAGGCAGGGGCAGGAGGATCTCTGTGAGTTTGAGGCCAGCCTGGTCTACCTAGTGTGTCCTGGGACTACATAGAAAGACCTCATCTCCACAAAGTCCAGCTGGTTGTCTACCCTGTGTGTAGCGTGTCTCTCATGTTTCTGTCGTCGTCTGTTTGATTTGAACAAATTTAAGGTCACGCCACGCTGAGTTAATTTCACAACCACTACTGGGTTAGGAGCTGCAGCTTGAAAGCAGCGGGAGCAGGTCAGAAGACTTTGGGCTCTGTTGAGGACTCAGCGTTCAGTGGCTCCTGTTAATGAACATAAACCCATGCCCTGTTGTTACCCTGGCCTGCTTCTGGCCTCTGGTGCTCTGGCCTGAGCCGTGTGCTTTAGCAAGGATCTGGATAAAGCTGTATGACCACTTGGGATTGAGCAGACGGGCTGGGAGGAAGTAAAGGGAGAGTGTTGTGCAGGATGAAGCCCGTGTCTTCGAATAGGAGACTTAAGACAGTGGGGGCTCCCTGAGGGGCTGTGATTGGAGGGTAGGTTTGCAGGGAGGCAGCAGGGGGAGTTGAGGTTGTTGTGAGAGTTATCCAGCTTCATAGTCACGTCTTGCTGTGCGTTATTAGTGTAACTATAGGGAGTAGACTGGAGAAGAGGGAAAGAGGCTGGTAACCAGGAATTCATGCAGAGACTTAGATAGACTGTGGGTCCGAATGAGGGTAGGCGTTGGTTGTAGAATAGGTGAGGGCAGAGGAGGGATTGGGTGAATAGATTTGGGAGGTTGGGTGGAAAGTCACAGTGAGCGAGGGGCCCTGAAAGGATGGAGAGAACCATCCAGTATGAGGCTTAGTCCTGACTGGGAACTCAAGGACAAGGGCATCCGTGAGACAGATCCAGGGGGAACAGCACATTTCAGAGAAAAATACAGGATAGTGTTGGGACACATTGAAAGATACCCAAGGACATCCTGAAGACAGCGTGTGGGACACCAGAGCTGGACCTCGAGGAGATCAGTACTGTAGACAACAAGGAAGTGTGAGCATGGGGCTGGATTGGAGGAGGCAGAACTGGAGGCCAGGAAGGGCTGATCTGGGCCGGTGTGAAAACTCAGAAAGTGCCGTCTGTGGGATAAAGGGGAGTGGGGAAGGAGTGATGTCACGTCTCTGCCATCTGTGGGCTAAAGGGAGTGGGGAAGGAGTGATGTCACGTCTCTGCCATCTGTGGGATAAAGGGGAGTGGGGAAGGAGTGATGTCACGTCTCTGGCCCTTTTCACCTTCTCTTTTTCCTTCCTGTCCCCTTTCCACAGGTTCTAACTATTATGTGCGCATCCTAAGTACCATTGACCGGGAGCTGCTCAAGCCCAACGCCTCCGTGGCCTTGCACAAACACAGCAACGCACTGGTGGACGTGCTGCCTCCCGAGGCCGACAGCAGCATCATGATGCTCACCTCAGACCAGAAGCCAGATGTGATGTACGCGGATATCGGAGGCATGGACATCCAGAAGCAGGAGGTGCGGGAGGCCGTGGAGCTCCCGCTCACACACTTCGAGCTCTACAAGCAGGTGAGGCGGAGGGGGTGAGGGCAGGGAGAGGCCTAGTGGGCTTTAGCGTTGTTGACGGGATTCCTTGGCTTCCCATCCTTTCCCACCTCTCTCAGATCGGCATCGACCCTCCCCGGGGAGTCCTCATGTATGGCCCACCTGGCTGTGGAAAGACAATGTTGGCAAAGGCTGTGGCACATCATACGACAGGTGAGCCTCTCGTTGCCTCCCCAGTGCTCATGTGACCTGGACTCCTCACCTGGCCTCTTGCTACCTCAGGTTCCATGGGAAATGACATAGCATAGTGTCTGTAAATAGAGGCTCTGGGGGCAGGTGGTGGGGTTCTTACGGGATGTCCAGTCCCAGGCAGGTGAATTGTGCCTCGGTTTTCTCCAGATTAAAAAGAAACAATGAGCCAGGTGTGGTGCCACATGCCTTTAATCTCATCACTCAGGTGGTAGAAGCAGGTGGGTTGCTGTGTGTTCAAGGCCAGCCTGGTCTACATAGGGAGTCCTGGCTGGCCAATGCTAAATAGTGAGACCCTGACTCAATAAGGTCAAATAAATTTTAAAAAGTCTGTCTGGACATGCTAGCAAATATCCTTAATCCTAACTCAGGAGACTGAGGCAGTAAGGTAAGAATTTGCTACTACCCTGGGCTACCTAGTAAGACCCTTTTCACACACACACACACAAAAAAAAACCCAAGCAAATAACCAGAACTCCACCCTGATTCCATAGGGCGATTCCGAGGAGTTGGTAAAGTAATACAGTATATTTCTTTCTTTCTTTTTTTTTTTTAAAGATTTATTTATTATACATAGAGTGTTTTGCCTGCATTAATCCATGCAGGCCAGAAGAGGGGACCATATCTCATTATGGTCCACCTCTTATTATGATTATGAGCCACCATGTGGTTGCTGGGAATTGAACTCAGGACCTCTGGAAGAGCAGCCAGTGCTCTTAACCTCTAAGCCATCTCTCCAGCCCATACAGTGTATTTCTTATGGTGGGTTCAGACTCCGTGGTTCTAAAGGCGGTTGCTGGGCTGAAGCCAAAGCGGCAAGTGGTTAGAGAGAAAACAGTCCGCAGGGTGCACACAAGCATGTCCTGGATGTGTTGTCCATCCTGCATGGCCTCTCAGGAAGAGGTTCCCAGAGGAAGTGGGGTGTGGGAGGAGTGCGTCAGGCACAGAAATCGAAAGAGAGAATTTAGGTCAGACACTGTGCAAAGGCCCAGAGATGGAAAGGAACTTATTTAGTGACATCATGCCACTAGAGCAAATTCATGCTTTTGGTTTTTTCCTGCAGAGGGGCTGGCTGAGTAGGGCCTGTGTTTGGCAGCACACAGGAGGTGAGGCTGAAGTGATCGTGAGGTGCCTGATTATAAATAGTTGAGAATAGTTTTAGTGTGACATCCAATCAGAAGACTTGGTCAGGGACCCCATTATCCTTTGCTGTGTTCTTGGGATGGATAATGAAGGGATGGCCACGGTGAGGTTTACTAAGGAATTAGGAGGTGTTGTGATAATGAAGGGACGGCCACGGTGAGGTTCACTAAGGAATTAGGAGGTGTTGTGATAATGAAGGGACGGCCAGGGTGAGGTTCACTAAGGAATTAGGAGGTGTTGTGATAATGAAGGGACGGCCACGGTGAGGTTCACTAAGGAATTAGGAGGTGCTCCAGGAGCAGGTTCTCAGCCCCTGGCTTGGGCCACCCTGGAGGGTGGAGGGATGGACTGGGGAGCACAACAGTGGATTCACGGTGGCAACCTGAGATTTCATCACAGGGACCGTTCAGCAGAAATGTAAACCAGATGCACTGTGCCGCTTTCATTTGAGCTGTGAGTGGAAATTTGGATTCATCGGTGTATGTCCTCTTTACTCATTTCTGTGGCTGTGAGCCAGGGTTTTGAAAGGTGAGATAAAAATGCTAACTAACAGCCGTGGTAAATAAAAATCACAGTGCACGCTAGATGGCTGCAATGTTCTGCTCTTCTCGGGAAGCTGTGCACACCTTTCGGACATTGGCACTGGACCACACTGGCTATTTGCTGAGTGTTTGCCGTGTGCCAGATAGCTTTAGTTCCAGAGCTACCGCAGCAATCAAGTGTCCATTCCTGAGATCTGCGTCCTCAAGGGCAAGTTGGAGTTGGGAAATAGCTGGAAGCAGTGGATGCTGGTTTAAGGTTGGGAAGATTTAAGGCACACCTTTAATGCCAGCACTCAGAAGGCTTGTGCAGACAGGTGGATCTTTGAGTTCAAGGCCAGCATGGTCTACAGAGTGAGTTTCAGAACGTCAAGGGCTGCACAGAGAAAAGAAACTCAAAAAAAAAAAAAAAAATAGAGGGAAAAATTTTACTGCCTGCTCTTCCAGAGGTCCTGAGTTCAATTCCCAGCAACCACATGGTGCCTCAAAACCATCAGTAATGAGATCTGGTGCCATCTTCTGGCCAGAAGGCATACATGCAGGAAGAACCCTGTATACATAATTAATAAAGAAGTGTGTGTGTGTGTGTGTGTGTATACACACACACACACACACATATATATAAGGAACACAGGTTTATAACTTGTTCAGGGTCACCAGCAGGCTTCTGTAGTGCTAGGATTTGATGCTAAGACCTCTGTCTCCAAACCACAGGGTCTTGATACTCCACTGAGCCTGGAGCTCAGTGAGACAGGAATGTGTAAGCAAGATAAATGGTTCCAGGAGATGGCTGACTATTTAAGACGGTGATGATAAAATTATAAAGCTTTTAGAGAAAGTTAGGAAGTTCCAATATGCCCCTCACCTGGGTCCCTCCATGTTACTTCATGTCCCTACAGTGTCACAGAGCAGGTACTTTTGTACAGGAAGTTGCCATTGCAGCCCACTGGTGTCCTAGTTCTACCCGAGTTTCAATATAGACAGGTGACCTTGGCCAAGAGCAGACAGAAGTTGAGGGCCTCTTCTGTTCTGACTGAATTTGGTAAAGGCTTTTTCACTGGAAGAGGGTGCAGGGGTGGAGCAATGGGGAAGTTCCTGGCTTGTCTTCTGTGGAGAAGGGAGGTCCTGGTTGAGCCAAGACTTAATCCACTTGCCGCAACGGTGACTGACCACCAAGAGTGAGCCACTGAGCAGGAGACTGCTCCAGGGTAGGCGGGAGGGATCAGAAGCTGTGCATTCTAAAGATTGACAGGAGGGCAGGGAGGGGGATGCAGGACAGGGGACTGTTCCAGAGGAGGGGTCAGAGGCTGAGCAGTCTAAAGATT
>PVIU01024671.1:0-25147 GCA_004026605.1 Ondatra zibethicus
AGTACATACCATAATCATCTTTCTGGGTTTGGGTTACCTCACTCAGGATAGCGTTTTCTATTTCCATCCATTTGCATGCAAAATTCAAGATGTCATTGTTTTTTACCGCTGAGTAGTATTCTAATGAGTATATAATCCACACTTTCTTGATCCATTCTTCCATTGAGGGGCACCTAGGTTGTTTCCAGGTTCTGGCTATAGGTGATACCCTTTGAAATGGTAGGGTAGACAAGAACATTTTTAGTAGAACACTACTAAAGTTTAGTTCACAGAAACTAAACTCAAGTATCAGTAGATAGGACTTCATGTACAGTGAAGGAAATAACCAGCAGAGCAAATATCCCACATAGTGGAAGAAAATCTTTACCAGCTGCACATCAGATAAGGGGCTTAAAATCAGAATTTGCAAAGAAATGCTGAAATTAAATACCAAGGAAATAGAACATCCAATTAACAAATGGGCAAATGAGAATATATATATTTCAAAAAAACCCACAAATGTCCAATAACTATTTTAAGAAATGTTCAGTATCCCCATGCACTGGGAGAATGTAAATTAAACTATTTTGAGATACCACCTCCTCCTAGTCAGAATGGCTATCATAAATAAATATGACAACAAATATTGAACAGGATGTGGATAAAAAGAAGTCTTATTCGCTGTTGGTGGGGGGTGCAAATTAATATAACCATTGTGAAAATTAGTTTGGATATTTCTCAAAATAATTAGAAATAGAACTAGCATATGACCCAGCTATTTCATTCCTGGGCATATACCCAGAGGATCCCACATCCTACCACAGAGATAGCAGCCTCATGTTTATTGCTACTTTATTCACTATAGCCAAGAACTAAAGTCAACCTAGTTGTCAATCAACAGATGAATGGATAATAAAAATTTGCTAGGCATATAAATGAACACTATTTGAATGTATAATATTAAATATAGCCAAACAATTTCAGAACAAAAAAAATATGTTTTCCCTCATATGCATAATCTGGCCAATAATATATTTAAATATGTAAGCAATATGCATGTGGTACAGTATAGCATGTAGAAAAGAAGAAAGGCTAAATATTAGGAGATGAGGAAGGATTGCATGCAAAGTAATGGAGACAAGTTATGAAAAAGGATATAAAACTAATTGTTTTTCTAGTTATAATTCTGTCATTCATATTTCATTTTTGAAGCTAAATAAATACATAAAAATATATTTGATAGTGAGAGTATAAAATCCAGTCTTAAGCTCCATAGCTTCTGTCCCCAGTGCTATTCTAGCTGTACAGAGTTCATTGAGTTGTACGGTTTTGGGGTCTGGTTAATTTGGATGTGTCATTTTTATTTGCAATTTTAAAAATATATAATAAAATTTAAAATAAGAAAAAATTAAAAATTATTTTGTTAAAATAAACACTGTTTAAATTAAAAATATTTTAATTCATGACATTGTTCACTGTCTTTACCAATAGTAATCTATAATTTTTCCCCTTAAAGACACAGAGCCCCCTAGAAGTTTGGTTTCAGTGTGCCCATATGGTTTGCAATTATATCAGATGGGTTGCTTTTATACTGGTAATAGAACAGCTGTTCTATATGATGCCTTGCCAAGGAGACAACTAAACTCCAAGGAAAGGAGAAATTTATTCATTTGGAAGAAGGAATGTATTCTGCCTAGTCAAAGAGAAAGTGATAAGGAAAAGGAATGTTTTCAACTTGCAAGAGGAATGCTTTAAATAAAATTTAGTTAGTCAACATTAGGCCCTTGAGATAACTTATTTTGAAAGCATGTCTCAGTCTTGCATGGTTCTTAGCAACTAGCATATTTCCAGGGATCTTCTTACATTTTCATGATTTATTTTAAACCTTATTCTTTT
The DNA here is from genome assembly GCA_004026605.1 of Ondatra zibethicus. Taxonomy (NCBI): domain Eukaryota; kingdom Metazoa; phylum Chordata; class Mammalia; order Rodentia; family Cricetidae; genus Ondatra; species Ondatra zibethicus. The sequence goes on from PVIU01024671.1 coordinate 1,876, forward strand.
GCTTCATGTATGTGGGCAGAGAGAGCAGTGAGCAGGATATGATAAGTCACAAGTTCCTCTTTAATGTTCATAAATGTGATTTTTTTGTTGTAGTATATTCTAGGAAATGTTTGGATATTGGCCACTCTGGAGGAAATTGGGTGAACTGAATAGCTTTTTAGGTGTTCTTCAGCCTTGTCAGTCATATGTAGAAATGTAATACAGGTGTAGGCGGGGTTATTGGAAATAATGAGAGGGAAGTAGGGGTGTTCTGCATTCCCGTGTGCTCTTCTGCCCTATTATCCCATTGAGGCCTGCTTAAATGAGGATAGTGGGACTTTGCTACTGCAATTTCTCATCTGGCTTTATGTTCCTTACAGTCCTAGTTCTGTGTGTACAGCATTAATAGTACAAGCTGCCACCCACTAGCAACGTGTGGGATAATGAATAGCTAGACAGTGCACCAAATACTCAAAGCAATTTGGCTGTTGGGTATTATTATACTGAATTGTTGGTGTATTGCCTAAAAACCTATCCAGTTTAACTGGTTTTAATTTTTATGTTAGTTTTCTGTTTCAACTTGTCCACAAATGCAGGACTGAATGGTCTAGCTGATCAGTGGAATGGCAGTCAGAGCTAAATTCCAGTCTTTCTTTCATTGATTCTGTATGCTATATAGAACACATTTTCTGATGTTCTCATATCTTAGTTTTTCTATCCATACAATGAAATATATTGTTTCCAGTCTTCCAAGGTTTTTGAGAAGTAAAATATATGTCAGTTTGGGTTTGCCTTAGCCAGAAAGTCTTTATAGAGTTCAAGCTCTTTTGGAGTATTTTTCCAGATTACATGGATTATATTTGTTTATAATATAACATGAATAAGATAGCTTTGTTAAAACACCACATGTACAAATTTATATGTGACTTTATTTATGTTATGTTGTATAATGGGTCTGGTTTACTCTTTTGTATAATAAAGTATGCTATGTTTTTTAAAAGTTTGGGATACTTTAGTGCTATTCTTTATTTATTACCTTGATGAAACAAAAATAATAAATTAAGCTTTATAGGTATTTAGTATTATTTCAGTTGATTTTGAGGGGTTTTGCTTGTTTTCGATTTTGGGACAGGGTCTTGATATCTTACCTGAAATTTCACTGAGTGAAAATAGAGTAGCCTTGATCTTAGATCCTCCTGCTCCGGCCCCTTAAGTTCTGGGGCTATAGGCATGTGCCACTAGGTCTGGCTCGTGGTTGTGCTGTTTTTAATGGATTCTATTTAACCATTTTTACATTTAAATGTATAAAGATATATTCATTTTAGAAAATGTAAGCAGTTATAAAGCTTAAAAGTAGACCCAGATATAATGACATTTTAGTGGTAACCACAGATGCTTTTTATTAACATTGTTTTTCTCCCCTTCCCTGTCACTGAGATAATTCTGTATGGATATAATATATAGATACCTTCCTTTTACATTTCAGTGTTTTAAAATGACATGGTTTCCAATTGAAGTTGAAAGTAGAAACTTTTGTCTTATTATGTTAATTTATTTTATCAAACTTTGAGAGCTTGGTATGTTCAAATTAACATATTGGTGCTTCCTTATTTTTACAGGAAGAAATCTATCCTATAAAGCTTTTTATCACTCAGTTTAATGTTTTATTGCTATGCATATTGCTCCATTTCTCACAGCAATAAATGAGATCACTTATTTGTTAAGAAAACAAAAATGCAAGTTGGATTTAGCACTCTGAAGTCAAATATATAACAGATCTACATGGGAAATTTTACCTTATTTAAACGATTTATCTGTTCTCCATAAAGAGTACAAATCTATTTTAGACAGTGACCAAGACTCTGTATGATACTTTGCTTGGTGTTCTCAGGAAGATCCAGATCAAGTCACTTGCTTTTTTATGTTTTTCCAGTACAAACATGCTTTTTCTTGGGCGCAAGGGGACCCATGAAGCCTAAAGCAGACTGGAACCAAGCCTGGCATGTGGTATTTTCAGTCTTGTGGTGAGAAGCCAAGGTACCCATCTGCCCAGCTCATGTATTGCCAAACGCTTAGGTGCTATGCTGAGGAAATGGCTTAAATGTAGCTCTGTCCCTCCAGAAACTGGTATTTGTCTTAGAAAATAATCTGTACTTTCTCAATTTTGAACTTTGAAATCAATATAAATGATATAAGTGAATCACATGTTATTGAGAAAGGATTAGATTAATTAATGATGTAAATCAGTTTGACAGTGTTAAATAATCAGCACTTAGATTAATAGACACCACATACTAAATACTCAAGATTAGCTGTAATTATTATTAATATTGCTTTTTTACCTATCAGTAATGTTTGGGCAGCATCAGAGAGAACATTGTCTATTAATTGTAGATTAATAAACTTAGCATTTTCCTTGACAGTCTGATAAGACTGTTATAATCAGGAAGACATACACATTGTCACAGATCAAACTTCTCTAATAAGCGTTTCTAATATGCAGGGTAGGACCAGTGTTCTCGCAAAGGTTATGCATTATCCTTTAGAGGGACCCAGTTCAAGTGAGAATCATCCCATGCCATGTTGTCAGACATGACAGTACTGGTACTGCTTAGCACTGGGCTACCTAGAAACCATTTTCAAAACACAAGTGTAAGTACTCAGGAGTAAGAGGCAGGAGGATCAGGATACCAATACCAGCCTGAGCTACATGAGACCCTACCTCAAAACAAACAAACAAAAACAGAGGAAAAAGCAGCAGCAGCAAATGTAAGATTCTTAAGAAATCTCCAGAATAGCCTCTGTCCAGTCTGGTAGAAGTACATGCCTGTGGGATCTTTTGTTAGTATCAGGCCATAGTCACAAATGACCTAACAAAGTGAAAGTAAGAGTCTATGTGTTCAGTTCTGTATTGGTAGCATGTTGTTATTCTTAAAGAATATGAAATATACTCTGCATGTAACAAATGCAAATTATTTAAGCTCTCTGGACTTCAATACTACCCCTGTAACATGAGTTAATATTGCTACTTAATAGAGTTCTTGAGTGTTAAACCCACTTCTGTCTAACTCCAGAGTCTATGCACTTTTTCTTCTGACTAAATTGTACTACATTGCCAAAGCAGATGGGAGTAGCAGAAAATGGAATAAAGCATCAAGTGGGTACAAAACTCATTTTGGCTTCTGATTTTCTCACCTTTTCTAGCCTCCTCCAGCAAGCTCATATTTTATTTTCTTTCTTGACACTTGGTTCCAGTTCTACACAGTGATCCGATCCATGTTTGCTTTCAGTAGCTCCTACAAAAATCAAAATTAGATCAAAGAGTCTTTCTCAAAGGCAGATATGGGTGCTAAGTAGGAGTAAAGAGAGGAGTTGGTGGTGAGAATAATATGAGGACAAACAGGTGCATGAGCATGAAAAATGTAAAATAGAACTGAGAAGTAACTGAGATTTTCCTTCAACGCCAGACGGCTGAAACCGACCCTGTCGTTCTTGTTAGAATTTGGCAAGCGATACCACACACTGTGAAATGGAAGTATTGATTGTTCTTGACTGACAATAAGACCTTTCATAATTAGCATAATATGGACTCTAGATCAAGATGCTGATGTCTCATAACATTGTACAAAAGTCATAGAAGACTCATACTTGTAAATATGAGTCAGACTTCTGCCAGTCACTTCAGGTTACAACCATCTCCCTATTTAATGAACTTCTCAGAGAAAAGTTAGTGTCTCTCGGGAAAAGGAATAGTTATTATTTCAGCTATAGGCCCAGCTCCATCTGATACACTCACAAAACATTGACACATGATGTGTAAATTTTTGGAGGGTTTCTTTGCTAAAAAGAATTGAATAGCTTCCGTGTGTGGGGAATCGATATTCAACAATTATACTATCATACCTGCAAGTGGATAAGAGCAGTGATCAGGTCCAACTTCAGATGTAGAGAACACATATATAATACAAAACCAAATCATGTCATTCTCCTAATTAATAATTTAATATTTATATTGTAGTATAATAGTCCTGTAAGTAAGCAGCAAGTAATCGCAGCCCATAAAGCTCAAGTTGTTTAATATAATTTTAAAGTTCCTCATTATCTTTCTTTGTCCAGGTCCTACATCCCTTTCCTTGTGCTTTAGACCAGTAGAATTCAACTGCCACATTTAGTGCCATCTACATACTTTATGTCATCATTAGGAGTCCTGAACATCTTTCTCTGTGTCAGACACTGAGCTTTAGATGAGTTGCATGACCTCATTTAATTCTCAAAAAGTATAATAAGAAATGTGCATTATCATCCGTACTCTGTTAAGCTGGAATTGAAGTTTGGGGATTTTAAATAGAATGAGCAGATTTTTTATAGCTAGTAGAATGTTGAACCTTGATTTCCATTCAAATCTTTCTAGCCCCAAAGCCTGCTTTCTTAATCATTAAGCTAACTAGACTCTTGTTGTTGGTTTTTTTTTTTTAATGCCATTCTTCTGCCTGGAATATCTTTCTCTTCAGTTTAAATAGGAGTCTTGATTGTAAGTATCAGAAGTTACATTTTATTTAATCAGAAATGGAGTTTATTACAAGGATTTTGAGGAATTCACAAAATTGCCAGGGAACCAAATGTAGGCCATGAAGCTGACAGTGGTGCCTGATCACATTAGCAAATGGGCTGCTGACAGTGTCACTGAGTGTTGGCTATAGCCTAATGAGAACACTGCTACCGGGGCACTGCTGCCCATTATCACACTAGATCACCCCTCCTCAGCCACTAGAAAGGGCCTCGTGCCCAATCTTTGAATCACTAGTTTCTAATTTTAAAACAAGGACAATACATTTGATTGTTTCATCTTCTGTCACTGAGTATGTCCTGCTTGCAGGGAAGGCCAGAAAAACAAGACTCTGGCTTGAACCACTTGGTGGGGAATCAGGGCTGAAAAAATGTGTATAATTCCTTTACAGAGAAAGGGATTCTGAAGTGGTGGGAAATTATAATAGCAATCTGCTGAAAAGAATGTCAGACATAAAAATACCTCTTACAGAGTCTAACAAACTTATTTGTCATTGAAAAACACCATTCATGCTGACCTTTACTACAATTGTGTCTTATATGTTCTAACATTACTGAATGTATGTTAGGATTATTTGCTTTTAAAGGACTGTTGTTTTAAATATCAACAGTCTGTGTACTAGTTCTCTGTCCTCTTATCTAAAAGTCTGTGCTTTATTGTTGTTTGCACTTTGAAATCATCTGATGTTTAGCATGGAGGGTTATATTGCACTGAGGTGTACTTTCTTCCCACCTCCACCTCTAGAATGTCATTTCTATAAAGACAGCCCCCAACACCCAAACACAGGCTCCTAGATTAATTTTCCATGTATGGAATTCTTCAGTAATTATTGGATAGGAGAAAACTCCTGAAATAAATTATTTACCTTTGGGAATGAAACCTTAGTCAGAGAGACCTTTGAATGAGTATAGCCAGTTCAGAGCATTGTGTCATAGTTTCCAATTAAACTATAAACATTAAGTAGGTGGAAACAGCCTATTCTCTTTGGTTACCTCTTCGTCCTATCCAGAAGCATAACCAGAAAAGGGCAATTGGGAATTTTCCCCCAGACCTGCTACTACGGTCAATAGCAAAATGGCCTGAGGGTACTATACTTGCTCTATACAAACCCTTTTGTCCCTTCTCCATTGTAACCAGCTTTATTCATGATTATTGTCTATTCTTGAGGAAAAAGAACTGTTGTGCAAACTGCCTTGAATTTATGGTTTTTAAAAAATAACCCATTAAAAAGTTAAAAATAGAAATAAAATACTTGCTGTGCAAGCATGCAGGGCTGAGTTTGATACCCATTACCAGTGTAAAAAGCCAGGGGTGGTGTTGTAGGAGGCAGATTCAGGAGAATTCCTGGGGCTCACTGAAGCCACACCAGCTGAATATCAAGCCCCATGGTCAGAAAGGGACTCTATCTCAAAATACAAGGTTGAGCTTATTGAAGACACCTGACATCAACTTCTGGCCTCAGTACACAGATACATGCATGAATACATACAAATACTACCCTATAAGAACATGCACACACACAAAAGTAAAATTAAAGACTCTACTTGGAGAAATGGAGTTTAATAATTCTGAAATTAACTTTTTTAAGAGTGATGGAATAGTAGAAATACAGACCAGAATTTTTGTGGCTTTTTGATGTTAAGTGTTTTGGCATGAACAAAAGTATGATTTGGTTAGATTGAAAGGAAGCTTTCAAGTTAACTTGAGAATCATTATTAATGACAGCCATCATCTCTGAAGCAGGGCTATCCAGTTATGACTTTGGGCTGTTCTACTTACCTAATGTCCTCATCTATAAAATAGGCATAATGAAGATTAATATGTGGATTAAACACTAATGTATACAGCACCTAAAATTTCTGACGTAAATTGGCCTTGTAAATGTTAGCTGTTCTTTTCACTGCTGTGTTTTGGATACCTGCTTCCCTTTATTACATCCAATTCTTAATTCTTCTGTACATCTAATCCTTCTAATTCTGGTGATTAGTGATGTACTGTCGTCTACAGTAAAGAACCAAAATCTAAAATAAGGTTAGGTTGTTTGCCCAATAATCAGGTAGCTGAGAAGTGCTAGTTATGGAATTCAAACTCATATATTTTTTGAAGTCCTTCTATAATGGCAAAATTACATGCTAGAAAGAGATTTAATTTAATGCTGTCTATTATCCCTTTCTTTCACTCCTTTTAGTTTTAAATGCATCATTTACCCCTTTAACATCTTTATTTCTCTTTTCTTATTTTTAGTCATAGTTTCTTTATGTCTGTACCATAAATCTGTTTACTACTCTCTTTAGCTTTATTCGTGATGTTTATAGTATAAAGTTTGCAAATGATTGGAAAGAACAAAGCATGTTATCCCACACTACTCTGTCCCTTCTTATTTTTCTTTCTTTTGTTGTTGTTGTTTTAGCCTAACTGGTCTGTATAGTGGTGGGTTGGTTTCCAGAGGATTTATTGTGTCAGATGAGTAAACATACATTATTCAGGTTTGCCATTAAGGGAAAATATCTTATGTTCAAACACTGAGAGCCATTTTATCTGGTATAAAAGGTGAAGAATAAGTTGCTTAGAACTGGAGATAGTAACAATGAAGATACTGATATACTACAGAAGTTTTACAACCTGGGCATGGACTTTTGTGTGCATTAATCTTAAACTTGTGCACAAGACACTTGAAATTTTTCAAGTAGATTCTAGACATTTGTAGAAAAGAAAAGGTGTTTTTAAAGTTGCTATTGCTGTTCTGATAGCAACCCCTTGCCCCCATTTATAACAACAGGTCTTTTAATGGTTTATCAGAAAGTCAACATTTGTATTTGCTGTGCTTTTTTAATTGATAATCTGTGTATCAGTATCAATTTAAAAATATATACAATTAAAGTCAGTGATTACTAGTTTTCAGGGATGATAATCACAATTGTCAAGATGTAATTAATTTGTTTCCTTATTATTTAACCAATTTTCAACGCAATCTTCCTTATTTTAACTTAATCATATAAATTTTCAGATGTTCGTTTCTCTGTATGTATCTGTATCTATGCTCAATTTTTTCCACTATACTTCATTAGCATGATTAAACTCCACATTCTCTTCTTATTTATTGTCATTCTGAGGATTGAACTCGGGGTCCTCAGCATGCTCAGTGAGGGTTCAGCCACTCAGCTAATCAGCCAGCTCTATATTCATTTGTATTTATGTAATAAGGAAAAGGGTGCACTTTTGGTAATAACTTTTCATTTGCTTTACTCATAGCTATTATTGGCAGTTCTTTTATTCATTCATCAGGTCTTTGTAAGTTTTCCACTAGGCACTGAGTATCTGTTGATGTAGCTACTGGGGGGACAAATAAGACGGGTTTTGCATCCTGGAAACACAGTGGAGGATGACAAAAATTAGGTTATAGACTGGTATGGGTAGAGAATAAGAGTAGCAAAGAAGGGACTCCCCACTCAGAGTTCTCTAAGATCTAGGAGGAGGATGAGAAAAGCTTTCTGGGTGAAGTTTTCTATGAGCTGAGTCTTGAAAATAAGTAGGAAATGTCCAGGTGGTAGAGAAGGTGAATCTAGGGAAATTACATAGAAAAAAAAAGTACAGAGGTAAGAGAAAACATGGATGGGGCATTTGGAAAGTCTTGAGTGGCTAAAACATTATTGGGGTGATACAGAGAAGGTGAAGTCTGAAACTGGAATGAGTTAGCAATTTCAAATGAACTGCTTCCCATGCCATTTTCAGAAATTCATTCTGAAAGCCATGATGAGTTGCAGTGTAACCCAGGAAATGAACATGGTAAGGTTTGTGCTTTGAAAAGATTGCTGTGGAAAATGCATTGTTCTTTCAAAAGTGTGCTGACTCCCAGCAAATGTAATTAGAGGCCTGGCTATTTCTTTTATTTTTTTCTGTCACCAATTTTCTGGACTAAAGGGCTTTGATGCTAACATAATACTAGAGGGGCATGAATTAGTTCTCTATCCTCTCTTGTTAAGAAAACATTTGAAACCTATTCGTCTTGTTGATATAATGTTTAGCCTTAGATGATTAAAGTAAATCAAATAAAACCAATAAAGTTATATTCTTTTATGTACATTTCACTTTTCTAACCTTGCTGTAAACCTATAGGATCTGGTAAGGTAACTGAGGAGAGATAATGAATTTTCTCAGGGTCATATTTAGTAATGCATAGTTAATAAGCACAATTCAATATTTTATCTTTTTTTCATTTACTCCTCCCATATTTCATTATTTTACCTGACAAGGCAATATTTATACGCTTTTAGCCTGAAGTGTTCCTCCCCCTTAATTATTTCCAGAGCCAACCAAACCAAAACTAGTTTTATGAGAAAATGTTGGCAAAGCACTTAAACAGTAAGAACTCAGAAACCCTAACAGACCTTAGTTGTTAGAATCACTGTAGGAATAGCAGCTTATCTATGTTCCAAACATAGTGCATTTGAACTGTTTTGCCATATTCAAATTAATCTTGGTGAAGAGGCTTTGTCTGGCACATATGTGAACTCTGGTTTCTTGTTCAGGAGCTCAGCAACTCTGTCATCACAAATACAGATAGAAGGATGTATGCCATGTGAATAGCTTAAACACGACTTTATTGTGGGGAAATTGGGGCTTTTGCCAAAATTAACATAATAGGATTATGACGACTTTGCACCTATTATCCATATGGGCAAGCATTTTCTGGACCACCTAAATAAGATATTGTCTCTTTTTTTATTGAGCTCTACATTTTTCTCTGCTCCCCTCCCTGCTTCTCCCCTCTCCCCTTTAACCCTCCCCCAAGGTCCCCATGCTCCCAATTTACTCAGGAGATCTTGTCTTTTTCTACTTCCCATGTAGATCATGAATATCTTCATCTGTTTAACTTATTCTGAAATTGTTTTGAAATAAATGCCAATCATTGTATCATCTATGAATATTTCAGAATATAATTTTGAAAGAAATGGTTTTCCATTCAAAATCATACTTAAACAAAAATTAAAATTTTTCTTAAACTAATTAAATGTAGATTCAGAAAGCCATTTTCTTTTTTAACCAAAGAAATCTTTGGTTGCTTGCTTCTAGGTACATTTTGAGGCTTGATTTTGGTTATATAAAAAACGTACAGTATAGTGACCTTTCTTGTACCTGCTACCCATTAGGACTGCCATCACCCCATGTTGTACTCTGCCTTAATCAATACTCCCACCCATTTACCTTGCTAAAGCTAATTCTAAGGCTGAACTTGTCCTTTATTTTTGATGTTATTATTGAGAATTGGTGGGTTTTGGTATTGTCTCTGTCCTTCTAAATGTCTCCTACAGTCCAACTGAGGATAGATACAGCAAGGAACCCGGGGGATGTTTTGGCAGTGTAGGATACAGATTATTATCCACTTTCTGAATGTAAGGAAACTTGTTCAAATAGATGGCTTACCAATATTAAGGTGTTAAGTACTGTTGAAATTTCTTATTTGAACCATGCTCATCCATAAATATATATTAAATGCAAGAAGCTGTTTGTAGTTCTTTTTTGAGGTATAATTTTATGTGCATAAATGTTTTCTCTGCATATACGTAAATGTACCACATATGTGCCTTGTTCCTGTGGAGGTCAGATGTTTTTGTATCCCCTGAAACTGGAGTTACAGAAGGTTTTGGGTTGCCATATAGATGCTGAGAATCTAACCCAGGTCCTCTACAATAGCACCAAGTGCTCTTAACTACCAAGGCATCTCTTCAGCCCCTTACATTTTTTTCTAATGACTATTACCCATATAATTTTTACAATTATGCGACTTTTGTCTTTGAATATCTAATTTCTTGTACTTTCTTACATTCTTCCTCCTCTGTCTTACCCTACCTAACTTGAGTAACTTTAGAGCTAATATAGAAGAAATTTGGTCTCCAACAAAGTGTCAGTTGCAACTATGAAAACAACTTAAGCAAATAGTCTATTGATAGAACTTTTCATTACAAAATGTTCCTTTTAAACTCCAGGATATTGGTTGCTCAGTCACTGAGGAGTCTGTACTGCCATTCACTAGCACCCTGGGTGTCTAAGCAGACCTGGATAGGAATGTACTGTTCATTTTGAATAAGAGAAAAGGGTAGGGAAACTGCCTCAAACATTGCATCATCCAAGCCAAACATTCTATTTGTTTGGTACAAGCTATTGATCTTAGAGTATATCCTCAGATACAAATAGGTTTCATTGTAAGTGGGCTTATTTTTACTGCGCTCTGTGGGTAAATAAAATTGCTTAATGTGTGTTAGGTCTGGTGTTGTCAGAAAATGTGCACTTTGCCCACTATCTTTATTTCTGTTGAATTTTCAAGCCCTGGGGCCTTATAATTACCCCAACATTTGCATGCTGTCCACTTGACAATTAGAATGTAGTGCTAATGGCGTATGTCTTTTATATTAGCTCAGTTATATATCTGGAATGTTTATTCCCCAACGCTTTCCAACTGAGGGAGCCCAGCATGAACTCCTACTTTGGAAAATATCTGAGTGGGCAGGCCTGTTTGCCACATTACCCTCATTGTCTGTCTTTGTTTATTCAGCTGAAAAGCAGTACTTGCCTCTTAGGCAGCCAGGCACGAATCTCCAGGTTTCAGAAGCTATTCAAGTGGGTAGGAAAATTGTTTGGGGAAGAGAAAGGATGAAAATTGTTATCAGACATTAACACACTGTGCAGGTGAAGGTCCTTTCTTATGTGAAGAATGTAGTGATTTTTGGTGATTATGTAGCCTAACTCTGAATACATTTTTGTGGACTGTTTTATTAAGGTATTTGATTTCATTTACCCTCATACATTCAGGATAAGAGGCACTACTACTAACTTACTGACAAGCTTTATTTATTTTTACTGCAGTAAAAAGTACCCTAGGTTTTTAGGACCCATGCTGAGATCAGGTACAGGTGATGATGAAATTCCTGTGTCTAGATTAGCAGGCACATATTCTTGGCAGTTTTCTTTCATTGTCTTTATCTCTCAAGTGAATTGTTTTAGTGGGCTCCTGAAATTTTCTTTGTTTTTATTCTTACCCAGACTTTTTCCACGTTGCCTCCTGAGTTATAGTTCTATAATGCACATATATGATTCTTATGTAAAATTCTTTCATGGCTACTCAGTCCTCACATGTCACCACTTCTGTCTTATCTTCTTGCACTAGTTACAGGGAACTGATTTTCAGTCTCTAGGATATTCCTTCTTATTTGCTCATCACCCACATACTATCTCCTTCTCTTAGTCATACCTCCTCAATTCTTTGTTCCTAGGTTAGATGTTTCTCCTTCAGAAAACCTGAACTAGATGTTTGCATGTGCAAACACATGTGCTGTCCTTTTCTTTAACACCATGTGCATATCTCTGTGTAATACTTAACAGGATATATGCTTCTTTCCTTTTCGTTCTTCCTTTCATAAGACAGTAAATTGTTGGAGATCAGGGATCATGTCTGCCTTAGTTGTTGTATCTCCATTTCCTAGAAATTACAGCCTCTATTTCTGGCATAGTGTAGCTTGCTGAATGATTGAATTAATAGACATGTATTTTGCTCAGAATCTTTTCTTTGATGAATGCAGAAATTTTAGCTCTTTGTTCTTGTGTTCTTGAACTTTTCCTCCTTATGTTCTATTAATTTTCATTTGTTCATTCATTGATTATCAGTCTGCCAAAATCTGGAATCACCTAGGAAACAGCCTCCAGACACACCTGTGAGGGATTATCTTGATTAGGTTAGCCTCTGGCTAAGCATGTGAAGGATTATGTTAACTGAGATGGACAAACCCAATGACTATAGGTGGCACCATTCCGTAGGTTGGGGTCCTGTACTAAATGAAGAAGACAGTGAGGTGAGCATCTCACTCTCCACTTCCTGACTACAGGCACAGCATGACCAGCTATCTCAAGTTTCTGTTGCTAGTTCTTTCCCACCACAATGGACTGTACACTTGAACTGTGAGCGAAAATAAACCCTTCCTTCCCTAAGTTGCTTTTATCAAGGTATTTTATCGTAGCAACAGGAAAAGAAAATAAGATGCCCAGTTATTCAACAAAATGTTGCTTTGAACTTTTTGAACCTCCATGCCTTTCTCAGAAGCACATGCAGAGATCTGAAAGGAGAACTTCAGCTATGTAAAATTGCACTATGATGGCAGGAGTGGCCCCTCTTAGGCCCCCTTACCTGCATTGCTTTTATACCTTAACATTTAATAATTTTCTAGCTACTAGATGATTGATCAAAGTGCATTGTTTTGTTTAATTCCTACATTTTGTATAGATGAGAAAACTCAAGCTCACAATTAAATGTTAGAACCATTGTTTGGATTCTAGACTACTTAGCTTCAAAATTGGTTTGGAAAATATGCATACTTCTTTTGGCTTCAGATAAACTTCAGTCAAGAGTAGAAAAAGAAGAGAGTGATAGAGCAGGTGAGCAGATGTTTAAGTGTCAGAACTTAAGACTCCTTCAAATCTATGGTTGGCAAAGAAATGCATGAAAGTATACTATATAATATTAGTTTCCTCCCTAAAACTAGACCAGACCCATGGAATTTGCCACTTTATCATACAGTTCAGTAGTATTTTATGTTATCTCCATATTTTATCTTGCAAACCTGAAACTCTGTGCCCATTCAGTAGCTCCCTATTTCTCCTTCCCTAAGCCCTGGCAACCCCAATTCTGTGGTTTGTTTTTATTAATTTAGTTACTGCAGATACTTTCCCTATGGGCAGTCATACAAATGTTGTCTTTTTGTGCTTTGTGATTAGCTTATTTCAATTAGTAACTGAAAATTTCACTTATGTTATAGCATGCCACAATTTTTTAAAGTATTCTGTAGTTTGTGTGTGTGAGTGTGAGTGTGTGTTTGTATTTGTGTGCCACATTTTTAAAATTTATTTGCTTATCAGTGATTACTTATGTTTTGCCATTCTTTGAAAATGAAATATCTCCCACAGGTGCATGTGTTTGAATACTTTGTCCCCAGCTGGTGGTGCTGTTTTGGGAAGTTGTGGGACCTTTAGGAGATGGAGCCTAGAGGGTCACTGAAATGTGAGCCTTGAAGAATATACATAATGCCACTTCTGGCCCAAACACTTTGCTTCCTGATCCACTGAGATATTTGAAGTAAGCCTGGTCCCATGTGCCCATGGACACCTACTGCCATACCTTTTCTGTCATGATAGACTGTATTCACTGAACCATGGTCCCAAATAAATCCTCTCTTCCTCGTGTTGCTTCTGTCAAACATTCTGTTAATGACAAGGGAAATAATACAAATCATCTCTTCCTTGTGGCTCTTATGAGCACAGCTGTTTAAAGTTCTCTCTGAAGCCCTCTTTAATGCTTCAGACATATACACTCAGACATATTGGTTCATATGGAAGGTCTATTTTGAATTTCTTGAGGAACTGCCATACTGTGATGGCTAATTTTGATTGTCAGTTTGTTGAAATTTAGAATCACCATGGAAACATACTTCCGAGTGTGTCTCTGAGGGTGTTTTCATAAAGGCCTAACTGAGCAGGAAAGACCCATCCTAAATGTGGTGGCTTTGGTACCAGACTGAAGGCAGGTAAAGCAGCTTTATTCACAAGCCATTGCTTCCTGTTTCAAGTGCAGTGTTGGCCAATTGCTTCACCTTCCTTACCATAATGTATTGCAAACTATACACTGAAATAAATACTTCCTCCTTTGCCTTGCTGTTGTCAGGTATTTGACCATAGAAATGAGAAACATAACTAATACACATATTATTTTCTTCTTTTTTCTTCCTCCCCCCTTTCCTTCCGTGGTTCTGGGAATCAAATCCAGGGCCTTGAGCATCTTGAACAAGGCTTTTATTACTGAACTGCATCCTCCCCAACCCCCTTTTGGAGGACAAAGCCGCAAAACAATCCCATACCAGTTTGGATTTGCATCATACTTGTGATCTTTATGCCTCTGGCTCCTAAGTTCTAGAATTATAGGACAGTACCACCACACCCAGCCTGCCATACTATTTACTATAGTGGTGCACTGTTTTATGGTCCTACTGAGACTATTGATACACCCAAAAGCAAATGGAAGGAATGAAAACAGAAATGAAGTAAGAAGAGTAGGCAGTTTTGTTAGTACAAAGGGAAACATCACTAAGCAATTTACTTCCTTTAGAGTTTTTAGCTAACACTGCCTTTTCTCCTCACCCCCAGGGCAAATGCTTCAGGAAGAAACCCAAATTATTTTAAGTTAGAGTTAACAATCATTGATGACTAAGAATTTCTAAGATTACTAATTTTGATAGTACCTTGGCAATTATTAGGGAAAACTTGAGGATTGTATTTTGCATTTTTCTCTGAAGTTTCATTTTGGAATGATGGTAACATGAAACACTGTCAAGAGTTTTGATGTCTGTGTGATTCCAAATTCTTATTTATTTTTTAAAGTGAACTATCTTAATCTGTGTTTTAGCTGCTAATATTTAGCATTATGAGTTCTGATGTCTTAGCTTCTTCTTGAGGATTCCGTAAGTGTGTGTATTGCTGAGGAAGTGGTGAGTTCCATCAATGTGTGTAAGATAAGGAGCCAGCAATGTAGTAAGAAGAGGGATTCCAAATAGATTAAACTTGTAGCCCTCTCATCAACTGTAGATGTATTTTCCTCTTTGCAATATTTATTCATTCAGAAAGCAATCAAATAGACTCAAGTATATTATATAACACAAAGAGAAACTCTATTACTGTGCCAAACCTGTGTGTTTCAAGAAATGGTTTTACTAATGCTTCTGCCCAAACTAGGATTTTCCTTTATACAGCTACAATGATTTACTAATAAATATATTGCCTCTGTTATCTTTTTTCCAATCCTTCCTTTGTCCTGCTGTTCTAATCCCAGATGGATTCCATGGCCATCTGACCATTGGAAAGTTACTTAATTTCTCTGTGCCTCCATTTCACCATTTTATCCTAAGATAAATATTGTACATATCTTTTAATTTCTTAGTAAATTTCCAATAATTTAGGGCATGTAGAATACATAAGACAATGTCTGATGTGTAATAAGGAAGTAAATTAATAAAACAGTAAATAGTCATAGAGGTAATTACTGTTTGTTTTATTGCTATTATTATTACTCATTTTGGCTTCTGAAGTAGAATTCTGGATACTTGTTTCAATTAGTTTTGTAAACTTGACACAAGTTACAGTAATCTGAGAGAAGGGGACCTCAATTGAGAAAATGTCTCCATAAACTGTAGGCAAGCCTGTTGAGCATATTCTTAATTAGTAATTAATGAAAGAGGGTCCAGGTCATTGTGGGCAGTTCTATTCCTGGACTAGTGGTCTTGGGTTCTTTAAGAAAACAGGCTGAGCCAGGCAGTGGTGCTATATGTCTTTAATCCCAGCACCTGGGAGACAGAGGCAGATAGATCTTTGTGCATTCAAGGCCAGCCTGGTCTACAAGAGCTAATTCCAGGACAGGCTCCAAAGATACAGAGAAACCCTGTCTTGAAAAACCAAAATGAAGAAAAAAGAAAAAGAAAACAGGTTGAGAAAACCATGAAGAGAAGGCCATTAGGCCAGTAGGCCAGTAATCAACACAATTCCATGGCTTCTGCATCAGATCCTGCCACCAAGTTTCTGCCCTGTTTCTGTTCCTGTCCGGATTCCCTTCAATGATGAACTACGATGTGTAACGGTAATTCAAATAAACCCTTTCTTTCCCAACTTACTTGTGGTCAGTGTTTCATTATAGCGATAGAAACACTAAGACACTACCTATTACACTGATCAAGAATTTTGCATTTTCCTTTGCTTATGACAAACCTTTCAGAGACATTAGAGTAATATTTCAGACTTGTAGTGATGCGTAATCCTGAGTACCCTACCAGATCTGGATGAACCCCAGGAATTAGTGTATCACTGTGCTCTCTAGCTAGTGGTGCTGGGGTCTTTGGTGGTGAATCATTCCATGTAGGATCAAATGCAAACTTATCCTAGATTCAGGGATGCAGATAACTTTTTCTCCTTCTATTATTCCCCATTAATTTTTGCTGCAGCATGGTAAGTAAATCTTCTCTTTATTCAACTATCTATTACAATAACTCCTGAAGTTTGTTAGGATAGTATAGTCCAACTCTGAGATCAAATACATACATCCTCAGTAAGCTATCCATTTAATAATATGTTCCACAGTTGGCTGCATTTGAGTGTTGAGATATAATATATAATCTTCCTTAGGTTACATCTCCAGCTACTTCAGGACAGCAGCTTTCAACTGACCTTTCCTTTGTTCTCTTTGCACTCTTCTGAATGATTTTCCAGGCATTACAGTGAGTAAATAGTTCCAGGCTTTAAGTTGCTCGGCTGGCTCTGTAAACAGAGAAACAAAGGCAGATGCAGTCCAATGACAAAAAAAAATGGTAGTATTTGAAATTGAAATTCTATTTTATCTTATGTTTCTATTATGTTGGGAATAAAATGAAGACATTACTTAGAGTATTTAAGTGTATTCAGATGTCTCTGATGGTGTTTTTAGTCTACAGTTCTTGCTGTCTATAGTTACACCTATACCACTTTCCAGAAAGATTGCTTACAACAATAATATAGGGTGGAGAAAGAAACTACTTTTATAGATATTCTTTTGCCTTGTATCTTCTAATTCTCAAGACACTCTTCAGTTAGGTATCAAGTATCCTAGTTTATAAGCAGGCATGAAATTCAATATTATAGAACAATGAACAGTGGTTTCAGTTTAGACCCTGAATCCCTTGACCCCACAGACTGATTTCTTTTTTCTTTTTTTAAATTAATTTTTATTGAGCTCTACATTTTTCTCTGCTGCCCTCCCTGCCTCTCCCCTCCCCCTTCAACTCTCTCCCTAGGTCCCCATGCTCCCAATTTACTTAGGAGATCTTGTATTTTTCTACTTCCCATGTAGATTAGATCTATGTAAGTCTCTCTTAGTGCTCTCATTGTTGTCTGAGTTCTTTGGGATTGTGGTTTGTAAGCTAGTTTTCTTTGCTTTATGTTTAAAAACCACCTATGAGTGAGTACATGTGATGATTGTCTTTCTGTGTCTGGGTTACCTCACTCAAAATAATGTTTTCTAGCTCTCTATATTTTCCTGCAAAATTCAAGATGTTGTTATTTTTTTCTGCTGTATAGTACTCCATTTTCTAACTGTACGACATTTTTCTTATCCATTCTTCAGTCGAGGGCACATCAGACAGAGATCTGATCTCCAAAATATACAAAGAACTCAAGAAATTGGTCATCGGGCTGGAGAGATGGCTCAGTGGTTAAGAGTACTGCCTGCTCTTCCAAAGGTCCTGAGTTCAATTCCCAGCAACCACATGGTGGCTCACAACCATCAGTAATGAGATCTGGTGCCCTCTTCTGGCCTGCAAGCATATATGCAGGTGGAATACTGAATAAATAAATAAATAAATAAATAAATAAATAAATAAATAAATAAATAAATATTTAAAAAAAAAGAAATTGGTCATCAAAAGAACAAATAATCCAATAAAAAAAATGGAGTACAGACCTAAACAGAGAACTCTCAACAGAAGAATCTAAAATGACTGAAAGACACTTAAGGAAATGTTCAACATCCTTAGTAATCAGTAATTAGCAAATCAAAACAACTCTGAGATTCCATCTTACACCTGTAAGAATGGCCAAGATCAAAAACACTGATGACACCTTATGCTGGAGAGGTTGTGGGGAAAAGGGAACACTTCTGCATTGCTGGTGGGAATGCAAGCTGATACAGCTTCTTTGGATATTAGTGTGGCAATTTCTCAGAAAATTAGGAAACAACCTTCCTCAAGACCCAGTAATACCACTTTTGAGTATATATCCAAAGGATGCTCAATCGTGCCACAAGGACATGTGCTCAACTATGTTTTTAGCAGCATTGTTTTTCATAGCCAGAACCTGGAAACAGACTGATTTCTTTCTACTGTTCTCTGGGCCAGATTTTACCCTATTCAAATTACTGTGTTTATTCTTCCAACCTCTTCCATCCCATTAAGCTCTGGGCAACTGTGATCATGCTCTCAGAGAAAAGGCCCATATATATTCAAAAATGATTAAGATGGAGTAACAATCCTGCAGATACTAAGATAGAAACCTTTTTAGGCCTTAGATAGTTAAGTAATAAGTTTATTCGTTTAGTGCATTTTAGACCTGACAGTGACCTGGGAGAAGAAAAATAGTTTTTATTAAATGAGAAATTTTTCACGTAGCCTTGAAAAATGTATGTTTGGAGAAATAGTAGCACAAGTTGTGTGATTATTTATTTATTGTTTTCATTGAGCTGTATATTTTTCTCTGCTCCCCTCCTATACATTCTTCCCCGTTCCCCTTCTACCCTTTCCTGTGATCCCCACACTCCCAATTTACTCAGGTGATCTTGTCTTTTTCTACTTCCCATGTAGATTGAATCCATGTATGTCTCTCTTAGGGTGCTCCTTGTTGCATATCTGTCTAGGTCCATGTAGCAGGTTGTTAGTTTAGCATAGTCCATCCCTGGAAGTCTTGGTCTTAATTTAGCACAATTTCATTTATAAAGATACTTGAAAACTAATTCATGGTATTACTTTAGTAATATTGGTGCATTCAAATAAAATAAACTTACTACAAATATTAAATCATGAATGTGTAGTCTTTGGCTCTGTACAATATATTAAGACTTGCAAGCCAAGAGCAAATTCAAGATGCTCTGTGTCACCAGTTGAGAATTAATTTTGTTTCTTGAGCAACTGTTTCCTCCTTCCCACCCACTGTTTGGTAATCATTTGACTTTATGTCACTTGCTTACAGAGAAAGCAAATGAAAGAGATGGATTAGACATTAATTGGTAAATGGTCCATCTCTTACCTGAAGGAAGAAGGTTGTGTGGTGAAGTAAAATGAACAAGGAATCAGAGTAAAACAAGCATAAGTGTGCTTTCTGCCTCATCCACTTACTACAACTGTGGATTCAGGCAATTACTGTGCATCTTTAAATTTCTGTTTCCCTATTAATGAACTTGGGCTTAAAAGCATATGAGTGCTAAATGTTAATTGAAGTAAAATGATCAACAAAGGTTGGCGCATTATTGATAATAGTGAATGGTAACTTTTTATTGTAATTAATAATAAGGTTGACTATGCTAGTAAGGTTTTTTTTAATATGAAAATACCCTGGGAGAAGTAATTTAAAAGGAAGAAGGATTTATTTTCAGTCCCAGTTTCAGAGATTACATGTTCAAGTGGCTACTGGTTTTTGAGTCTGTGGTAAAACAGAATATGGTAATGTTAAGTATGTGGCAGAGAAGACAAAGATGCCTGGGACAAGACACAGTCTGCAAGATCACACCTCCAGTACCTACTTCCTCCAACTAGGCCCCACCTCTGAAATATTCTGAGCCTGTGTTAGTTGGGGTTTTATTGCTTTAAAGAGACACCATGACCATGGAAACTCTTACAAAGAAAACTTTTAATTGGAGTGACTTACCTACATTTTCTGAGGTTCTGTTATCATCATGATGAGAAGCA
Organism: Ondatra zibethicus; assembly: GCA_004026605.1. Classification (NCBI taxonomy): domain Eukaryota; kingdom Metazoa; phylum Chordata; class Mammalia; order Rodentia; family Cricetidae; genus Ondatra; species Ondatra zibethicus. The sequence goes on from PVIU01024671.1 coordinate 21,940, forward strand.
TAGTGACATGTAGGCAGATGTGGTACTGGAAGAATAGCTGAGAGTCCTATACATTGCAGGAAACAGAAAGTTGACTGACAGTCGTACTGAGGGAAGCTGAACAAAAGAGACTTCGAAACCCACTCCCATAGTGACATACTTCCTCCAACAAGCTCCCAACTCCTAATAGTGCCACTCCCATTGGGGGCATTTTCTTTTAAACTACCACAACCCTCAATAATACCATAAGATGATTCATTCATCAATGGATAAATCTATTGATTAGGTCAGAGCCCTAATGACCTACTTACCCTGAGTGGATCCATCAACTGAGGATCAAACTTGCAACACCTGATCATTCTGAGGGACATTTTATATCCATATTCAAACCATAATATTGACTTAGTTGTATGAAGTCATTTATTGACAAGGTACTGTGGTTAAGGAAAGTTAAAATATGCCGTTAACTCAGATAAGTATAACCTTCAGTGGGTGACCTTATAACATGTAACTTAGAAATAGGAGTCTTATAGAGAATCAAGGAGAAAAATCATCTGGAAGAAGTTCATCAGAATGTTTCTGTGTATCTCAAAATGTAAAAGTTAATAATTCCTATTAACTAATGCTCGATAGAAGATAAAATGGAAAACAATCAGTTTTAACCACTGCTGACAATGAGTAAACAGTTTAGAGGTAATCGCCACAAAATTTATATGAAACATATACATATATATAATTTTAATTATAAACTTTTACTGATATAAAAATCCTGAATAAATAAATTGTAAGTTATACCAGTACTTCTAGTTGGAAAATTCAAATATTGTAAAAGCTACTCATCTTGATAGTTTTATTTTTAGGATAAATGAAATTGTTAGGAAAATTACTATAGTATTTTTTGGAAGGAATGTGACAACCATGTTTAGAAATATAAATAATTATGGTAATGTGAGATGGCCTTCTGTATACGTGTTGCTTTTATTGGTTGATGAATGAAGTTGTTTGGGCGAATGGCTTAGCAGAGTGAATCCAGGTGGGATATATCCAAACAGAAATATAGAGAGAGTAGACAGAGTGAAAGAGACACCAATGTAGCTGTTGAAGGAGACAGACATTGGAACTTTACCAGTAGGCCACAACCTCGTGGTGATACATTAATGAATAGAAGTGGGTTAATTTAAGATGTAAGAGTTACTTAATAAGAAACCTGAGCTAGTAGGCCAAACAGTGTTGTAATTAATATAGTTCCTGTGTGATTATTCAGGTCTGGGTGGCTGGGAAACAAATGAGTAGTCTCCAGTTACGTTATGGAGAACTAAAGGCAAATGTGGAGAAGAACAAATAAGGAGCATGTTATAAAGCTGTAGTTAGTAAAACCATTTTTCTTCTACTGGCATGCAAACAGATCAATTTAATAAGTTAAAATTTGATTTTGATGTTTAGAAATATATAGTGTGTGTGTTTGTGTGTGTGTATGTACATGTATGTATGCTTTCATATGGATCTACATGTATGTGGGTGTGTGCAAATATATGCGAGTGGAAGCCAGAGTCAACTTTGGGTGTTATTCCTCAAGCCTTTCTCCTCATTTACTCAAATTAGGGGGCCTGCCTTGCTGTGGCTACCTGAGGGGGGAGGAGACTTCTGTCAACAGCTGTTGTCCAGTCCACCCATCTCACATGCCTCAAGACAGCAGTGTTGGTGTGTAGGTAAAGCAAGCTGAGATCGTCTGCTTTATTGCACATGTGCAACCACTTAAAAAGTGGAAGCCTATCAACTGTGATTGATTAACATATTACCTCAATTGGTGAGTGCTTATAACACCAGGTTCTCTATGTGGAGGAAGCCCATTAAAGGAGACATGAAGAGTGCAGACTCTTGTGCAGGCCAGTCACCAACTACTCATGCTACTTCAGTGTTCTGATTTCTGGGAAATGTTGTGCCATGCTTCTTAGTTAGAACAGAATGCCAAATAGGCTGGCTGCTAGGCCATGCCTGTATTTTTACCTATAGTGTCTCTCATTGGTCTGAAGCTTGAGGGGTAGTAATATCAAATATATGCCATCACACACTGTTTTTTGATGTGGATTCAGAAGATTGAACTCATGTTTGCATGGCAGGCACTTTACCAACTGAGCCATCTCACCAACCCGGACCTTGAAAATATAACATAAGATATAAAATATAACATAAGATATAAAAAGGACCACAGTTGTTCAGCAAGTCACTGGTTAGAGCACATTTAGGTTATTTCCAATTTGATGATTATGATACAGCTGTGTAAACATTTAGTTACATTTACTTTCAGGAACATATTGTCACTTCTCTTGGTGAATATTTTTGGGTCATATAATAGGTATATATTTATTAGAAAAATGTCAGATTATTTTCCAAGGACTCATACTAGCATTATATGAGAGTGTTAGTTTCTCAGAACTTGTCATTTTTTAAAAATAGATGTGCCATAGTATTAGTTTTCATTATGATTGTAACTAGCATTTTCCCGATGAATGATGCTGAGTATCTTTTCATGTGAAGTATCTATTGAGATACTTTCCCCATTTAAAGGTTTATTTTTTTGGTTAGGATTTCAGAGTTCTTTGTGTATTTGTACAGTAAATACGATTGCAGATATCTTCTCCTGGTCTGTGACTCGTGTTTTCATTTTCTGAACAGTCTTTTAAAGAATATATTTTGAGGTTTTTTGGGTTTGTTTTAATAAAGTATAATTTGTATGTTTTTCTTTTTGTGAATTTTATTTCTGTTGCTATATTTAAAAGCTCTTCATATAATGCAAGGATTTGTCAAACTGAATCAAATTTTTCTGGGTTTTCTTCTGGTAGTGTTGTATTTTCTTTTTTTTTCACATTTAATTTTTTATTATTGCATTATAAATAGTATCATTCAAAATTTCCACCTCCTCCGCTCCTCCCATTTCCCTCCCGCTTCCCCACTCCCCCTCCTCTTTTCCCCTCCAGTCCTAAGAGAGGGCAGGTTACCCTGCCCTGTGGGAAGCCCAAGGCCCTCTCGTTTCCATCCAGGCCTAGGAAGGTGTGAATCCCAACTGACTAGGATCCCAAAAAGCCAGTACATGCAGTATAATCAAATCCCAGTGCCATTATCATTGGCTTCTCAGTCAGTCCCCATTGTCAGTCATAGTCAGAGAGTCTGTTTCGATCACATGCTCGTTCAGTCCCAGTCCAGCTGGCCTTGGTGAGCTCCCACTAGA
>PVIU01024672.1:0-25147 GCA_004026605.1 Ondatra zibethicus
ACACATACACACACACACACACACACACACACACACACACACACACACACACACATATCCCTTTGAGATTATATTTACATTGAATATAATCTATCTATCTATCTATCTATCTATCTATCTATCTATCTATCTATCTATCTATCTATATCTATCTATCTATCTATCTATCTATCTGACAGGACCATACTTTGTAGACCCGGCTGGCTAGCTGGCTGGCTGGCCTAGACTTCCCTCTGTACTTACTTCCTTTTGTAGACCAGACTGGCCTCACATTCACAGAGGTCTGCCTACTTCTGTTTCCAGAGTGCTGGCATTAAAGGCCTGTGCCACCATGCCCAGCCAAGATAAAATTTTAAAGGAAGCAGTTTTCATTTACTAACCCTAAAGAATAGAGAACATAATTTATTGGAAGAGTCTTATGAACAAAATTTGAGCTCTAAAAGAGTAAATTTTTATTGTACCCATTGAGGCTTAAAAGTATTTTTAGGGCAAATCAAAGTTATATTATCCATTAAATTGCCTTCCCTCAAACTCAAACATCAGGCTGTAGTGGAAAACAATATATTTAACTACATATATTTTCAAGTGAACAAAAAGATCATTGATAGATTGCTGTGTGAAGTTAAGCTTGATGTTATGAAAGGCAGAGGGTGTTGAGTTTTCTTCCCACCAACATTTCAGGATTCTAAATTCATTTTCCTAATCCATCTTTATCATATAACCTTTTCCTATTTCATTTTCATATGTATGTGTGTGTTTTTGTGTGAGTGAATGCCATGTCTGTGTGTGCCTGTGGAAGTCAGGAAAGGGCAATAGATCCCTTGGACCCGGAGTTACAGGTGGTTGTGAGTCACTATGTAGGTGCTGGAAATCAAACTCAGGACCTCTGCAAGAGGGGCAAGTACTCTTAACCCCTGAGCCACCAGCCACCTCATTTTCCTATTTAAAAAACTGAAGTTAGTATTGAAAAAGAAAGTTTAAATATAGGGGAATATAGATTTAAAATAATTTTTAAAGAGTACTTTTTTGGGTTTAATTTGAGCTCTAGCTCTCCTGGAACTGACTCTGTAGACCAGGTTGACTTCAAATTCCCGGAGATTCACCTGACTCAACCTCCCTGAGTGCTGGGATTAAAGGCCTATAATACGACTTCTGGCTAAGATAGCACTTCAAATCTAAATTTTTCTTCAATTAAACATTAACTGTAAAATAGTTATAAATAAAGACACATATAACAAATAAGAGTTATTACTGACAAAAATTATTTCTTCTCTTGTAGACAAAGTGGATCTGACTCCCGATTTACTATTATTTTGGATCGCAGACTGGATACATGGTCTTCCCTCAAAATTTCCCTCCAGAAAATCTCAGTAAGTACCATGTACTCTACAGAACTTTCTTCTTTATTTATACTTTGCCTTTTGAAAGTATGGATTGTTTTGATATTGATGGAGACAATAAATGTTGATATTGATATAATGAGAAGGGAAAGTAGGAAGGCTTTGTGGTCTGAAGTAAAGGACTCAGACAGGTCTCAGTGAAGAACTTGAGACCCCAATATAAGTCCCGGTGGGAAAGAATGAGGAATTGATGGTTCAAATTATAAGTGAGCAAAGACTTGTGGTTCTGTATGACTTCCAGAGGAAGGCATGTATTTTATGGAACCTTTTGGAAAGTGGAGATATCTATGTTGTGTACCCACGACACATAGAAAATTGTGAAGAAAAAATTTTCAACAGTAGTTGGTATTCTAAGTACCCAGAGATAAGCCCCCCATTTTTTTTAACATTTTGGGGTATATATTTCTAGACTTCTTTTTTCTAGGATAGAATACAAAGGTGAGTATCCCTAAATTCTACATTGCCTCAACTGAAAATCTAATTTCAAAGAACCAGAGAGAGGAAACAGTTTTCCTAAAAGGCACAATACAGTTCTGCCCACTGCCATAAGAGATTTACATTACTAGGCTCTCCAGGATAGTGATGTTCAAAGCCTCCCTTTAACAGAAGACGAGGGAGATGAGGAGATCACAGACTGCTTCTGACAAGACTAGGAAAGTCTGTAGAAATTTCATGTGGTTCATATTCTCTATCAGAGCCAAGTTGCTGGGACTCAGCGTACTTTTTCTTTGAGATTCCATTACAATCGACCATGATAAATTCTTTTTCTTTTCATTTAATTGTTTTTGTTTCTATTACTTTATTTTGCAAAACCAGAAAACTCAACAATAGATGATGCAATATTTGATACAATAAATGATACAGTAGGAGTTGTTTATTTTAAGCAGATAAATAAAACATGGGTTGTTCATATTTATTGGTTGTCATGTGAAGTTTCATACATCTATACATGTATAATGCTTAAATCAAGAAAAGTGTATATTTATCTTCTCAAACATTTATTGTTTATTTCTGGCAAAAATCTAGTATATTAGTATATTATTAGTAGTATATTTGTTGTCTCTTGTCAGCTCCTGTGGTCTGAAGTTCTCTGTCTCCTGACTGACTCAGAGGCTACTCCCACTAGAAGAAGTCCATTTACTTGCAAAGGCATGACAAATATTGAGGTTGTTGAAGTTCTGAGTCAGTACTGTTTTGCTATGTTGTTTGTTGACAAACATAAAAACATACTAACACTTAGAGCCAGATATCATAGCAAAGTGAATAAGATCATCCATTTCATATCCATCATATTCCTTACTTGGGAGCCATCTCGTAGGGGTTTTCTGTTATTTGTTTATAACACGTATTTAATCATAAATAACGCATCTTAATTTCTTTTACTTTTACTTTTGCTAATATAAAACTCTCTGAAAGCAGCAGAAGGGCTCATGACTCTGGGCGATAGTCTACCAGAGCAGAGAAGGAAGTAATAGTGGCAGGAACATGAAGCAGCTGATCACATTATATTCTCAGCCAGAAGAACAGAGAAATGAGTGTGTACATGCTAGTGCACAGCTCACTTTCTCCACTGTCACATAATCCAGGATGTCGTGCCTTGGGAATGGTGCCACCCATAGTGGGCAGATCTTCCTGCCTCAGTGAACACAATTAAGGTAATTAGATGGGCTCATCTCCCAGGTGATTTTAGATTTTGTCAAGATGACACTTAACACTAACCATCACTCAGTAAAGAGAACATAAAAGTCAAACAAATTTCTAAAATAAAATAACAATACTGACTGTAGCTCTGTCGGTAGAGTGCTTGCCTATAAAGCACTGGGTTCCATCCCCAGCACTACATAAATCAGGCATGGTGGTACATGCTTGTACTCTTTGTACTCAGAAGGCAGAGGCAGGAGATAGACAGTTCAAGGTCATACTCAGTTACATAGTGAAGTTAAAACCAGTCTGGGCTATATGAGACCATGTCTCAAACAATAACTACAGAAAGGCCTTCATGAATGCATTTTTCTCCTCTAAACCATTCATAGTTATTAAGTATGATTGATACTCGTTTTTCTTGATTAAGAGACCCATATAAAAAGCTGTGAGTTTGAGGCCAACCTGGTCTACAGAGCTAGTTCCAGGACAGCTAGGGATGTTACACAGAGAGACCCTGTCTCAACCCCTCCCAAAAAAAAAACAGAAAAAAAAAGGAGAGAGCAGTTGGAAATGATGAGAGTCTTTAAACTCTCACAGTCCACCTCCAGTGACATGCTTCCTCCAACAAGGCCACAACTATTAAATCTCTCCAAACAATGCCACCAATGGAGGATCACATGTCCAAATAAAGAGCCTATGAGTCTATGGGGGACATTTTCATTCAAATCACCACACTCATGCATAACAAAATTGCTCTGGAGATATAATTTGGTCGATGTTTATTTTTAATATTTTATCTTCTTTCTTTCTAAAGATGTATTTCATTTTTAATTATGTATGTATGTATGTGAATATGTGAGTGTTGGTGTCCAAGTAGTCCAAAAGAAGATGTTGGATCCCTTGGAACTGGAGTTATAAGTGGTTGTGGATCATCTGACATGGGTGCTGGTAATCGTACATGGGTCCTCAGGAGAGAAGTTAGTGCTTTTTGTGGTCTATTACTCTAACATTTGCCATTTTTCTTCTGGTCCTGGGGAGAGAACCTAGGGCCACATGTGTATTATCACTGCGTTACATCCCCATGTGGTCTGTCCCTTTCAGTGAGATAACTGTAAAGTTCAATGTGAAGACCTTAACTTACAGCTTCCAAAATAAATGAAAGAAGGCAGGTTAGGCTTCATAATTAATGAGAGAAGAATTTGAAATTATTGCTAATTGACCTATGATAATTGTACATATGGGACTGGAGAGATGGCTCAACAATTAAGAGCATTTGCTGCTCTTGCAGAGAGAACCCAGGTTCAGTTCTCCGCATCCACATGGTGCTTCACAAACATCTGAAACTCCAGTTCCAGGGGATTTGACCTCTCTCCTAAACTCTGTGGGCTCTTGCCTGCATGTGGCACATAGACATATACTCAGGCTCACACATATATGCCTAGGATAAAATAAATATTAGAATAATTGTGGCCAGACCTGGTGGTTCAAACCTTTACACCCAGAATTTGGAGACAGAGGCAGGCAGATTTCTGAGTTCATGGCCAGTTTGGTCTATAGAATGAGTTCCAGGACAGACAAGGCTACACACAGAAACCTTGTCTTGAAAAACAAAAGGAAAATTTGTATATATTAATGGGGTAAAAACATATGTGTGATGCTTTCACACACACACACATATATATACATATATATGTGTGTATATATATAGTGTAGTGACATGTCTATCACATCAAACATTTATCATTTCTTAGTGGTAAGAACATTCAAAATGCTCTCTTTAGCTATTTGCAGGGAAGGTTAATTTGAGGGAGAATGTTCTCCATCTTAAAAAGTTTGCATGCATATTCTGTTATTTCAAGATTATCAGGATACAGCTTCATAAACTGTAACCCTTCTCAACCCTTAAGCCCAGAATAGAATGTAGTAATACAATATAGAATTGAAGTTTAAGTCTCAGAGCAGTGCAGGACAAGAGGACAAGGTATCAGTGAGTACTACCTTCACAAAGAATCTTAGCATTCCACCTTAAAAAATCTAACTACGCAGAGGCAAGCCAGTCCCATCCTGACTGTTCCTGAGGAGGAGAGTGCTTTTTTTTCTCTCCCTCCACTATTAGGACACGCCTGATCTTCTTGAATTGACCAGCACAAGCTAATCCACAAGGCTCAATCAGGCTAAGTAGTTGGGGGACTGTGTCAACTTTGAATCACAATGAGCCGCAGGGAAGGATCTGTCAGCTGACTAATCAGGGCTAGTGGATTTTTTTTGCAGCTCTGCCGCGGTGGTAATGGAAGCAGCCGTAGCTTTGTTTGATAGAGATTTTTGGCTGCTGGTTTTAAATACCACCCAAGAAGCAGCTCGTATTTCATCAATGTTACGTTGACAATCGGAAAAGAAGAGTGTAATTGTGTATAGGCGAGATGGCAGAAGCAAATCCCCCGAGAGGCAAGATGAGGTTCAGAAGGAATGCGGTAAGGGCTCTGCCTGCAGTCCTGGAAAGCCTATTCCCAAGTTCAAGTGCAGGGATGCTGCAGCACGGTTCTACAGCACAAACTGCTGAGTGGGGCTTTTAAGGACAGATGGGGAGAATGGATTCTTGTATTTTCGTGAATTGCATTGATGTGATTACTGTGAGATCGGCCTCGGGTAATTTAAGGAAAAGAGGTAGAATATCGCTTCAAAATCTCAATGTCATCAAGTTTATCAGAGAGCATTGTTGGTCATGTTATTTGTTTAAGAGTGTATTAGCAATTTAGAATGGTTTGCCTGCATAGCTTTAAATCACCAGTTAAAAGAATACCTAACAAAAGGATTTATGATTTTTTTTTTTTTTGGACACTGGTCAAGTAGAGTGTGATATCCTGGATGGGTCTGGAGGCAATTTCACCACCACTTAAAAAAGCAGCCCTGCTTAGCTGTGACTTCAAAAGTGGAATCATTTAAGTATCTGTAATGATAGGAAATTTTTGTAGTTTCAGTTCTTTTACAAATGTGCACTTTCAAGGGGCAAAATTCTACCCATTGCCAAATGTTATAAGGGACAGGAAAGTGGCTTGTTTTCCAGCATACGCTACAATTTTCAAGTTCTTCCTTCAGTTACTTTCCATCAACTTTCCTACCTACCCATCCATCCATCCATCCATCCATCCATCCATCCATCCATTCATATATTCATATTCTAAATTACCCAGAAAATTTCTAACATAATCTTCAGATTTGTTTTAGAGAAATGTTGAAATAACCCAGGCTAATTTAATATCAAGCCACTCATCCACAGGTCATTAAATGTCACCTTTAAAAAAAACCCAGCAAATTGTTATTGTTATTGTTGACTTAAGATACAAACTTGCCTACCCAAATATTGAGGTAACATACACAAAAGTGAAAACTTCAAAATTACTTATAAAAAATTAAATTAAAATCCAATTTAGGACAAGGAAAGAAAAGAATTGCATTGTTGCTGAATGACAGCAAATGCCAATAGTTGAGTGAAAGATTTTTCTAATAAGCGTTTTAGCATAGAATGTTCTTTAAAAATTACATTTATTTTGATAAAGTTATGTATTTAGTCCTACACATGATTTTACGTTATGATAATATTTGTGTCAAACTTTAGCAGCCAATTTATAATACATGTAAAATGTGTGTGTGTGTTTGCAATATTGTATGGAACTGACATTCGCAGTTTTAGTAGCAAAGGTGCCTTGACTTCATCTTTTGGAAAGTTCCTAATTCTTTTCTGTGCATACATATTTTCTCAATGCTAAACTTTTATGTATACACACTTTAATACACATACAAATACAGCACCCAGATAGTAATTGAATAGATATATCTTTACTGTGCTCCCCCGGACTCCAGTTTCAATGGTAAATATATAATAGCTCTTGACTAAAGACACTCTCAGTCCAGGAGAGAGGTAAAGTATATTTGTAAATATTTATTTCAAAAGAACTTCAGGCTAGAAGTGGGGAAGGCCTTCCATGGTATATGTCATTTGTTTGCACCTTAAGTCACGACATGCGTTTCTCTTACCTTTCTCTGAATTTTTCCCATGATTTTTATTTCCCACAAATGAATTACTTTAAGTGGCCCGCTAGGAACAGGTATCTTAAAATGCAATTGATTGGATTGATTCTGAAGCCTAGAGCTCTAGTGGTAGGAAAATTTGTTTTGTTTGACTAGAGTGAAGAATTTGGGCCCTTAGTGACAAAATGGCTTAATTGGGAAGGACTTTTGGATTTGGACTGATTCTGGAGGCTGTGGTGGGCCTAACAAGATGGCCTGGTAGAATGCGAAGTCTCAAGAGAGGATTAAACTGATTACCTGGTGGAAATTGAATGATTTACTGAGCAGTAAGGAGGCGATTAGAAGAGATACATGTGATAAAAGGGAAAAACCACAAGGAATGGGTATTGCTTAGGACTGTCCTCTTCCCCAGGGCTCTTGGCAAGTTGCCAGGCAACACTTGAGGGAACTCATAAGTTCTGTACTCTTGAGAGTGGGGATAGGGTTAGCATAGAGGAGATAACTAAAGTAGCTCTTGCCATAGAAAACTCCTCCCTATAGCTCCAGGTCATGGGGTTTTCCCATGCCATCATATACTGTCATGATATTAGCTTTCTCTTACCTTCGCTCCAAGCCTTCTCTCTGTGCCTCCTGTTCCCCCACCCAACTCCTGCTAATGAGCCTCCCCACTATAGACAAAAGCCCACAGCTCCCTCTCCTTTGGTCCTTTCAGCTTCCCTTTCTCCCTCCCCTCAGTGACAGGTTGCCCAGGTCAACTCTTCCTGGCGTTCACAGTTTTCATTTCATGGGCTACATGATGCTAGATTGTTTTCCATAACTTCAAAAGTTGTTACTGGTCCCATTTTGTAGAGTCAAATGAATTCATTTCTAAATTGCAAAGAGTAAATCTGCATGTATATGAAAGGTTAAGTGTAGATTAAAAAGCTATTTATGATCCAGAAAGGCCTAGTACTGCTGTTTCCCCAGTGTGCTTCATTTCTCACGCTGTAAGAAGGGATAATACCTACTGTGATACCATAGTAGGAAAGCTAAATCGAGCAGTGTGTGTAACAAGTTGGTCAGGTAGGTAATCCCTTTCAGTCAAGGGTCCTTAATAATATTGCCTTTCTTTGGCCGAAAGGTTAAAAGAGAGATGGCTCAATGGTGACGAGCACCCGCTGCTCTTTCATAGTATGCCTGGCTTTGGTTTCCAGCACCTACACAGCACCTCACAACCATTTGTAATTTCAGTCCTGAGGAATCCCATGCCTTCTTCTAGCCTTTGGAGACAACAGGCATGCACATGGTACATAGACATACATGCAGGCAAAATGCCCACATGACTTTTTTTTTAAGAAGAAGGAATAGCTACCACCCCATAGGATGAGTGAATTGCCTCCCTAAAAGTATCATACAAAAGAATATTAAATAACTTTAAGGGCTTTAATAGTTAAGTGGCATATCAGGTTTATGCCTTGGTGAAGACCATGTACCTGGGCAGTCCTGGGGTTGGAATGAGTCAAGGGCAAGACCATCTGTTCTTTAGGAGGGAAAGATAATAGAGAATATGTTTTGGGTCTGTTTTAACAACCAGGAAGAGTGCTGGAGAAGGCAGGGTTGGGGCTGTGAGCAGTGAGTGGTTGTCACATGAGTCCAAGTCCCGTGACAGTGGGCAGCTTGTTCTAGTTACAGGTATGTGCCTTTAAGTAGCTGCTTGTTGGAACCTCAAAGGATAGAGAGAAATGTCTGCAAGAAACTCAAAGTAGTGCTTAGTCTTCTCAAGCAGTCTTTCTTTTGTTTTTATTTTTTTAAAAGAAGAAACAAATAAAATAAGACTGACCTATGACTACTTCTCTTTGCTGTTCTGACAAGATCTTAAAAATGATTTCTAGATTTAGAATGTAGAGCTTAATTTTGGAGAAAATAGAAATTGTGCCTTTTCATGTTTATATAACCATAGAGATTAGATATTCTTAAAGCATTTAGAAATGCTGTATTACTAAACTGAAACATCGCAGCTCAGTGGTCATGGTCTGTGATTGCTGTGCTCTGCATATCTGTTATGATATGCTGTTTGATTTTTCATTAAGTTGCTCATTTAACATGTATTATCTGGAAATTCTGAGTTATAAACATTTTTTGTATAGAGAATAAAATACTTTGGCTACCTTCATATATATACATACACACACACACACATATATCCACATAAACATGGACAAATTAATCTTTTTTTGGACAATGTATTCTTAATCTGCATGGCTTATCAATTTAAATTTTCTACTGATGACTCTATTCCATATAGATTCTCATGTCAAGCAAAGAAAGGAGAGTGAATATATATTATTCATATTGACCCGTGTTCAGATATATGAATGTTTTCATTTAGTGATTGTAGCCCACAGATGTGTTTTGTTTATACTCTACAATGCTTTCACAAAATTATAGTTTGTTCCCCCCTCTTTAAAAATAGGGATTTTGCCAGGCATGGTGGTGTACACCTTGAATTCCAGCACTCAGAAGGCAGAGACAGCCAGATCTCTGAATTTGAGGCCCTCTTGAACTACATAGCAAGTTCTAGCTAGGTTAGCTAGAAGTGGCCTTGTCTTAAAAACAACAACAACAACAACAACCACCAACCAGTCAACCAATCAACTAACCAACCAATCAACAGAAACCATAGCAGCAAAACCTAGACTCTTGGAGCAATGATAATCACAACTAGTTGTTTTTGACACAGCATTATAGTAAGCAGCTCGAGCTGACCTAGAATGTTAGCCCAGGATGGGCTCCTGAGTGCTAGCATTACAGGCATGAGCCACCATACCCAGCACAACTGGGAAGCTTTAACTTTCCATCTGAGATACTTGTGAAAGTCCACGAATATTTAAGTGATAATGAATATTACACCACAGAAAGAGAACTGAATTTGATAGTCATGGGTAAGTAAATGAAGAATATAATCAAATTAATGCATTAAACAATGATTATAAATAGCCATAAATTAGGGGCTGGAGAAATGGCTCAGTACTTAAGAGCACTTGCTGTTCTTCTAAAGGGTCTGAGTTCAGTTCCTAGCAAGCATGTCAGCTGGCTCACAGCCTTCTGGAAACTCTAGTTCCAGAGGATATGATAACTTCTTTTGGTCTCTTTGGGCTTCTGCACATGTATTAATACACACACACACACACACACACACACACACACACACACACACACACACACTCAAACACACACATACACTTAAATACAATATAAAATAAATAGACTTAAATTGGATGGCTATCCAACTCTCAATTCTCCCAAGGGGCCATTTTTCAGTTCCCCTCCCCATCATTTGAGAAACCATTCTCTCTGCTATTATTCTAAATGCTGGTTCCAAATGCATTTCTAGTATCCACCAATTCCTGAGGATTCGAAAAGTGAAGTTCTGCTTAGGATTTTTTTCAATATAGTGCTGACGTAGAGCACAAACAATTGCAAGGCCATAAACCAAAACATCATTTTAAAGGGAAATGTACATTCAAAATATGAGTAGTTCCTTTACTGCTTATAGAGTTACACTTGCAGTGTTTTTCACTACAGAATGATTCTGAAATTATGCTAACTCAATAGCTAATCTCATTTATGCAGCTACCCAACAAATGAGTTGCATTAAGTAGTTCATCTGCTTTATCAGTTCTTTGTTTTATGAAATTGAAGCATACAGTTCAGACGAGGCATTTTAGTTAAATCTTCCATGTTCACAAGCAAATCAAATGCAGTGAGTTTTTAATCCTAGATTGTCTTAAACAGCCATGAACAGTTGCTTGGCAAATTGTCCTGTACAAAGTGAATTTATAACCTTATGCGAATACTTCTCCCAGCCCCTCTATTTTGAGATTATGTTTTGTTGTTACTTACATGCTGGGGAATGAACCCAAGACCTCCTGCCTGCTGGGAGAGCACCATAAATCCCCAGCACATACACTCTTTAAGAAGCAAGCAACCAAGCAAAAATTACATATAAAGCAGATATATTTTAAAAGACTTTTTTTCAGGACTTCTCTAAGCTTCAAGGGTACAAGGGTAGGACTATTAATATTTATTAAACGCTTATCCTGAGACTCACACTCACAGTGAACATTATTAAAACACTCTGCTAAGTTCTTAATGTGAAGAGGTGCTATTTCCATCTTCATTTAACAACCGGAGAAACTGAGTACAGTGAACAGAATAATCAATTTCCATATGTTTATGACCCAATTCCCCAAACCTATGAACAGGCTATGGTAAAAGGATGTGATGTGGTGAAGAATCTTGAGGAGGCTAGGATTGTAGCCCAGTTGGTAGACTGCCTGTCTAGCATGCACAACTTCCTGGTTACACTCAGAGCTGCAACTTGAAATAGATGTGGTAGCACATGCCTCTATTAGGGAGTTAGAGGCAGGAGGATCAGAAGTTTGAGGCACAAAATTCAAAGCCAACTTGGGATACATGAGACTCTGTCATGGATAATAAAAAGTAGTGTTGAGATTGGGAGATTATCCCAAATTTTCAAGGTAGAACTTGTATAATCACAAGGATGTTTATTATCAAAAGAGAGAGGAATTGGGGTTTAGCTCAGTAGTAGAGATCTTATCTTGCATGTGTGAGGCCTTGGGTTCTATCCCGAGTATCATAAAAAAAAAAAAGGAAAGGAAGTGGAGAAAGCTTCAGAGAAGAGGGAATGACAGAAGGTCAAAACAATTGCAAGGCCATAAACCAAAGAGCTGATGGGCAGTCCCTAGAAACTGAAAATGTCAAGGTAATAGATACTTATCTAGAGCATGGAGAAGGAAAGCAGCCTGGAGTGCCTTGCTTTTAGTTCAGTGATGCTAATCTTGGCCTTCTGACCCCCCAGAAGCACAGCAGTGAATAGTGTTGCCTTATAGCAGCAGTAAGAAACTTGTACTCGGAGATTTTATCAAGTATCAAACAGAATTAAAACCCTAGTCGACCTGCCTGAAAAACTAGACTCTATCAACAAGAAAAATTTGGAGAAACATAAAGAGGATAGATGATATAAGAATCAGTTTACAGTTCAGTCCATAAACCGTGCATGAGGAAGACAGTCAGGATTTAGTAAGATCTAGCCTAAATGGTAGCAAATGTCCACCAGCACACTTCCTTTATGTTGAGGAACAACAGGAAGTGGTGAGCACTGTGGTGAACAAAAGAGCATCCAAAAATGGGGTACTAACCAGTCAGCCTCAGGCAAGTATTGTCATGTTGGGAAAATGGGCCCAAGTACTGTCCAGTCTTTGATTTCTCAAGAGAAACAAGAAATCAAATGTCTACACAATACGTGTGTTTTTGTTTTATTTCATTTAAAAATATTTTATATATTTTAATTGTGTGTGTGCACGCATGAGCGTGCGTGCACACATGTCTGTGCATGTGTGTGCATGTGTGCATGCACCTGTATGTACAAGTGCACTCAGAGACCAGAAGAGGGCTTTGGAGTCCCTGGAACTTGAGTTATAGACACTTGTAAGATGTCTGATATGGATGCTGAGAGCTGAACTTGGGTCCTTTGGGAGAGCAGCCAGTGCTCTTAATCACCAAGCCATTTTTTCTTTTCTGTCTCTCTTCTCCCCTCCCCTCCTTCCCTCTCCTCCCCTCTCCTCTTCCCTCCTCCTCTCATCCCTCTCTCCTTTCCCCCTCTCTTTCTAGACAGGGTCTCACTATATAGCTCTGAGCGGCCTGGAGCTTCCTAAGTAGATCAAGCTGGCCTTAAGGGTTTTTGAAGATATTGTTTTTATGTTTATGAGTGTCAGAAGGTACTTCTGTGCACCACGTGCATGCAGTACATGCAGGACCTTAGGAGGACAGAAGACGGTGACAGATCCCTTGGGACTGGACTTACAGGTGGTTGTGAGCCATCTGACTTGGGTGCTGGAAACCAGACTTTGGTCCTCTGGAAGAGCAACCAGTGCTTTTTCCCACTGACTTATTTGCCAGTCCTGAGATCTAGGTTTTATATGAATAATGTTATCATTTTCTTTTTTATAGACTTTATTTTTTAGAGTACCTTTAACTGCAGAACTAAATTGAACCAGGGTACAAGAAGTTCTCATAAACTCATTGTTCATTTTGTTTTTATAGCTTTGTTCAATCGCAGGTACTGTATTATTCTTAAAATGAGTATACTTGAAACATTTCTTTATAGTTTGCTTTGTTATGCTTTAATGTTCCCTCTTGATGTTGATGACTGCACTCCCATATGAGACCTTTTCTTTCTCCTTCCCTATGGAGAGCTATCTTTTTTTATTAAATTTTTTATTCATTTTACATACCAACCACAGTTCCCTCTTCCTCCCCTCCTCCCTCTCTCCCTTTCACTCCTCCTCCACCCCCATCCACTCCTCAGAAAAGGTAAGGCCTCCCACAGGGAGTCAACAAAGCCTGGCCAGTTGTTAAGTTGGTTCCCCCCCCCCCTGCATCAAGGCTGAGAAAGGCCAGCTAAAATGCCTAGCAGTAATGGAGAGGGTACCTGAACTGGCCTTCTCCTGAGATCAGATTGGTGACTGCCCTAGTTGTTATCCTAGAACCTTCATTCAGTACCTGATGGAAGCAGATGCAGAGAACTGCCTTATAGATATCATGAGAATGCCTTGTTGGCTCTTCCAACACACAGCGTCTATAGAAAGGAACCAGAATCTTGCTTTCCTTCATAAAACATGCTTATTTTTTGTTCCCATCTGGGTTACTCAAATCCCAAACCTTGGAACGGATTTCACTGAGTCCCTCTATCTCATCAAGTACACTTAATCATTATGATATAATGATGCTACTTCCTGGATTTTGCCACGACTCTTGCTACTTTTGCTCTGGTTGAGGATCTGACTGTTGGATTACTGTACTTTTCTATAAGGTCATCTCAAGTCTGGTTCTACTTGTATTTGAATTCAGTTCTTTCTCAAGGCTCATGAGATCTAAGAGCACGTGACTAGGGATGTAGTTCCATGGTAAGGCACTTGCATTTAGCTCTGGGTTTAATTCCTAGAACAACATAAAATTTTAAACTAAAATAAAATATGTGTCTGACCATGGTGCTCTAGTACTCAAAAGATCGATTTCCTTAACTTCTAAGGGGAAAACATCAGACTAGCTCCTGTTATGGTTCTTGCCTGCCTCTCCAATATCTTTTCCCTTCAGAGTCCTTTTCCTCTACCTTTCTTGATAGGGCATCTTCAAGAGGCGGGATAGTTCAATGATTAAGGCCACAGTCCTAGTATAAGATAAGGCTTCGTAGGTTATGCTTAAACACTCTGAGCTTCACCTTATTTGTAAAAAGGGCAACTTAACTCATTCACTGAACTATGGTAAATAGACCTATAAGTACTGGCTAAACATTTGACATAAAGTACACATTTAATATGTGGTGATATAATATTGGGCCATGCTGTTTCTTTTTATAGCCAATCTTGCATGGTAGTCCCTGTACTTTTGTTTTGGAATTCCTTTCTGTAGCAAGTATTTTTCACTGCTGTGATGGTTGGTGTTACCATTTATGAAGAGATGATGGGGTACTGGTCCCACAAGGGGCAGCAGTGGGTCACCCAGGTCCTTGGTGGGTCCCCTGGCTGGTGGCCTGAGGCCTTGGTGGGAGAGACAGATAGATATGCCAGGAAGAGAGAGCTGAGGTATAAAGTTTATTTAGTGGGTTATGGAGGGAAAAGGGGGGGGAAGGGGAGAAGGAGGAGGAGAAGAGAGTCAGAAGCTACCTCTCTAGAAGGAGAGAGAGAGAGAGAGAGAGAGAGAGAGAGAGAGAGAGAGAGAGACAGAGAGAGACAGAGAGAGAGAGAGAAGCAAGAGATGCTTGCTTTGGTGGAAGTGGGCGGGGCTTGTCTTTTAAAGGGACAGGGTACCCAGAGACCAGACCAGCAGATTACAGTTGGCCTTGTCAGCTTGACACAATCTACAATCCTCTGGGAAGAGGAGGTCTCAACGAGGAACTATAAAGATCCCGTTGACTTATGGAAGACTGTTTTGATCATTAGTGAAGGAAGACCATGCTCACTTTAGACACCACTATCCCCTTGGCAGCTGATTCTGAACTGTTTAAGAGAGGAGAAGGTGAGCTGAGTACCAAGCTCTTATGGTGCATCCATTTCCTCTCTGTGCTCAACTGTGAATGTGACCAGTTCCCGCATGTTCTTTTGGCTTTGAGTTCTTCACATAATGGATTGTAACCTGGCATTATAAACTGAACTCTAACCCTAAATCACTTTTAGTCAGAATATTTATCACAGCTTTAGAATTAAAAGCTAGAAGAACTGCCCTGTTATGTGCCAGACTTTTTTTTTCTAGAAGCTGGGGAAATACTGAAAAAATTTAGATGGCATTTTGATTCAATTAATTCCTCTTTTTTCTTAAAGGCTGTTTGGCCCTCTCATGTTTCATAACCTTTGTGATATTGTTTGGTGGAAGTGTGTATATTATTCTAATTCTTTTGTTTTATTTTTTGACTTACCATGCTGTACTGATTACTAATAAACTTAGTTATTAAACTGTCATTTTCTTGAAGGGGACAGCATTTAATTAATTTGTGTATTCTCAGTGCCTGTATGTGCTTGATAATCTTTCATTTAAATGCATGGAGTGTTCACATAGCAATGAAATTAAGACTTCCTTGGATAAAAACAAGAATGTGATTTTATGATATAGTTTTCATCAGTTATTTATTATAGATAGATAATATTTTAGCTCCCTATGGTTTTTTGGGTTATCCTAAGGACTTGCCTCTTAATTCTGTTTTTACAATTTCTTATAAAATTTATTATTATTATGGGGTGTATGTGCATAATATGTGTTTGTATGTGAGGCATTGACAACTCTGTGGAGTCAGTTCTCTCCTTCCAACTTCATGTGGGTTCTGGAGATGGAACTCAGGTCACCAGGCTTGCATAGCAAATGCCTTTACCTGCTGAGCCATTTGGCTGCTCCATTATCTGTTTTCATTTTTACAGGAAATAAATACAATTTGACTTCAAATTCAGCAATTTCATGTCATAAAGGCAGGAACATAAACCAATGAAGTGGAACAGAACCTAGAAATTTATTTTCAACCAGTTTTCAGCAAAAAGAACCAAGAGCATATATAATAAATGGTAGTGGAGATGTACATATATGAACAAAACTAGCTTTCTATCTTTCACCATTAAAAAATAACTCAAATTGGATCAAGCACCTAAATACAAAATCTCAAAACTATGAAACTATTAATACTCGCAAAAAATATAGGAAGCATTCTTAAATGGATTGGTATCAGTAGTGATATATATATATGACCCAAAGCATAAAATAAATAGGCAAACAGGATTAAATTAATGAAAAGAACTTCTGTATAAAAAGGAAACAATAAACACAATGCAGGGATAGTCTATAGAACAGAAATAATATTTTTAAACTGTTTGTTCATTAAGGAGGGTTAATACCTAGACTATTAAAAAATAAAAAAAACAACCTCAATAGCAACACAAAACATTCCTCAAAAGCCCAGTCTAATTAAAAACTGGTAAATAGTATGAATAGCATTTCTTAAAAGAAGTTATACAAATATCAAACAGGTGTATACACATGATCAGCATCACAATAAAGCTAGAATGGCTAACATGCAAAAGACCAAAAGTAGCATGCTGACAAAGATGAAGACAGGAGAGCTGCCTTGTACATGGTAGGAATGTGAATCAGTATCATTATTGGAAAGCAGTTTCTTCACAAATTGGGAATACAATTAGCATAGAATCCAACAACCTCACTTATGTCCAAAGAAATTAAAATGAGTATCGTAAAGGGATACCTGCATATCCATGTTGATTGAAGCGTTATCAATAATAGGCAATGTGTGGAACCATGCAACATATCCATCCATGGATGAAAAGATAAACTGTTGGGGGCTGGAGAGATGGCTGAGAGGTTCAGAGCACTGACTGCTCTTTCGGAAGTCCTGAGTTCAATTCCCTGCACCCACATGGTTGCCCACAACCACCTATTTTGAGATCTGGTGCCCTCTTCTGGCAAGCAGGCATACATGCAGGCAGACTACTGTATGCATAATAAATACATCTTTAAAAAATGTATACATGCTGTAAAACTATGACATAGCATCCATTGTTTTTGGTAACATGGACGGAACTAGAAATGGAAATTTTATTGAGTAAAATGAGCCAGGCACAGAAAAACAGCCACTTTCATATTTTCCCTCATTGGTAGAAGCTACAAAAGCTGATCACTTGGAAGTGGAACATAGACTAGGAGTCTCTTAGTATAGGAAGTCCCTTAGTGAAGGGAGAGGGAAAGAGACATACAGCGAGGCTGGATAATAGGTGCACAGTTAAAGAGGAGGAAGTGGTTCTGGTGTCCTATAAGGCAGGATTAATTTCATTCTATAATTATGTGATAACCAGAAGAGTTTGAAAGTTCCTGATACAGAAATGCTAATGTTTGGGGTGAAAGATATGTTAATTAATGATGTGATCATCTCATATTACATGTATGTATCAAACTATAGTAGTGTATGACAAGAATAAGGCCAATATTAATATATCAATTAAAAAGAAAGAAAACATCAGAAACAGTAAACTAATTTCAAGATACAGCTTTAGAGCCTAATTCTTTGCAGGTTATGATCTGCTTGTGTCCTGTGAGAAAATTCCACACTGGCAACATTATAAGGATCTGACCCAATAGCCCTATGTTATTTTTATTTCTATTTCCATGTTTTCAGATATTATCATCAGTCACTTAAACAGGTTGGCCTTTTATTGACTTCTGTAACTTTAAAGTTTGCTTCCTCCAATGACATGTCTTCTGATTTGTGCTCAGTTGGGAGTTTGTTGTGTCAATTGTGTCCCGGCTCACTCTTTTGTTCTTTCTTGCTACAGGCCTCTTTCCCTGGGAGCTTACACTTAGTCCTGGTTTTACGCCCTACCAGTTTTCTTCAGAGGACTTTCACGGACATTGGATTTCGATTTAGCCAGGAGGATTTCATGGTGAAACTACCAGTAAGATTATTGCTTGACTCTCTGGTCCTCCTAATGCTTATGTGTTCTGTATCCTATACTGTTTGTTTTGCATGTGTCCATGTAACACTTAAAGTAAAATTTGTCTCTCAAAAATTTAATTCTGAAATGTCTTACAGCCATCTGCTTCTACTGTTAAAAAGGACTAGTTCAGGCAACTTATAACAAGGCAATACCTTTTGAAATATATGTGTTATATGTTATAGATGTATGTATATATCTATGTGTACACTTAGGAATTTTTATTTTCTGTGAACATTGTATGGTTTATGTATCTAAAATACCATGATCCTTAGCTAGCCTGGAGTACCATGGTTTTTATTTTGAAAATATGTCTTTGCTAGTTTTTATTGTTTAGAATAGAGTGCTCATAAAATTTGATACCTGAATCGTAACTTACTACAGAAAGTCCTTTGGCTGTGTTCTGTGCACAGAAATTCTGTGTGTGTGTGTGTGTGTGTGTGTGTGCGTGTGCACGAACACGTGTACACACATTTGCATGTATATGTGTGTACAAGATTGCTCATTAATAATGAAACCTTTTAGACAAAGAAGAATTAGGGTTTCTGTAGAAGCTAATTTTGGTTGATAGAAATGTTTTGTAAATAAAAACTGTTGTTATGTGAAGATGGTTAATGTATCCAGGGGTGGGGGCATGCACAGGAAAGAACTGTTTGAAGTTTTTAAACTGGATGATTCTCTGCTAAGTGTTTACTGAAATTCCTTTTGCAGTTTGATGGAGGGCTGTCATGAAGGGCAGTTAACAGTGTCTTTCTTGCTTATTTACATAGGTTGTTATGCTGAGCTCAGTTAGTGATTTGCTGACATACATTGATGACAAGCAATTAACCCCTGAGTTAGGCGGCACCTTGCAGTACTGCCACAGTGAATGGATCATCTTCAGAAATGTATGTTGCTTCTGCCCTTACTGTAGAGCCTATCCTTCATTCTATCTAGAAATTTTTCCTACTTGGGAAAAGCAATATTGGGTCTCCTACTTTTCAAATACATATATCATTCAACATTTTGGTTTTTTTTCTCGAAGATATTTCTAGAAATGATGAAGAGTCATTAAGGATGGCAACTGAAGGAAAGACCTTGGGAAATAGCAGAGGATTCTCTGCCTACCCCTTCGTGTGATCATGTAGTAACAAAGAAACAAAGGCTTTGGGTTCAAATCCTAGCACTTAGATCTTGAACAATATATATCACCTCTCCAAGTCTTTTTTCTATCTACAAAATGAGATTGATAGTGTATTACCTAATAGAGATCTTGGGAGATAATGAATACAAAATGTTTGACTCGCTGCTTGGTATATGGAGATCCTCAGAAAGTGCAAGTATATTCATTGCAGCCTAGTGGCACTCCCAAAGTTATTAGATTTGTCAGAGCTAAGGGCTGTGACCTCCCAGGTAGAATAAAGCCTGTGATTTAAGTGTCTTGACTTACAATTTCATGATATAAGAACTCTTCTGAAGAAAATAATGATAACCACTAAACCAGGGTCACATTTCCTAGTCCTCATTCAAACCGTGTGTTTGCCAGGTTCATTCAGCAATTCAGGTGTTCACGTGAAGTTGTACCATTAAGAGTGAGCAGTGCCTTGCCCTAAATGAAAGAGCAAATCTCTTGAGATACATGCCAAACAGATGGTTTCTATTGTGTCTGCATTGCCCCTCTGTTCCTGTGAGGCATTGATTTTGGAAACAAAATAGTGCAGCCTTCCTTGCCATTTTAAGCAACAGCACCTTTGGGATAACAACTTCAGATCTTTGGCAGTACCTGCAATGAACTATTATGACCACTTACTCTTCAGCTCCTTAGATCATCATGCTTTGTGGAGTGCTGATCACAGACACTAATAAATGTTGAATGACATTGCTGGTCTCATGTCTCTTTAGAAGTGAACTTATTAGAAAGCAGTTTTGTTAAGTTCTGAGTTTGATAAGGGAAGAAAGACACTGATATTCAAGGCCATACAGCAAAGTACTCAGCACATGACATCTTTTAGAAAGAGTTTCCATGAGTGCTCAAGGACTGCGTCCAGATATGTAGAAATACACATTCAAGGATTTCAAGTCTGCTTTTTAGTCTCTTGGAGGTTTAGATGCAGAGTTAGCATTAATTGTCAGGGGGTGGTGCCAATTTTTCCTAGTAGAGTTTGTAGCATACATGTCTGCTGTTTATTCCCATATATAGAGCAATACACATTACTGATCAAATTTTGATATGTTAAGAGTTTCCAGCAAAGATCCTCTGGCTTTTTACAGGCTATAGAAAAGTTTGCTCTTACAGTGAAGGACATGGCTCAGATGTTGCAATCCTTTGGAACAGAGCTGGCTGAGACAGAGCTACCAGATGATATTCCTTCAATAGAGGAGATTCTGGCAGTTCATGCTGAGCGGTATCAGACGTTGAAGGTATGTCTGTTTAGAAAAGAAACACACAGATTTTACCCTATCATTCTGCTCCTTGAAATCTTTTTGTATCGAATTAAGAATGGAATTCAGGGCCTCCTGAGTGTTAGGCAAAATCTGTCACTAAACTGCAATCCTATGTCCTTGGTGGTTTGTGAGCTAGGTTCTCACTATGTAGCCCAGGGTGACCTGGAAATCACTATATAGCCCAGGATGACTTCAATCTTGGAATCCTTTTCTCTCAACCTCCTGAGTTCTGGGGTTACAGTTATGCACCATCACACCCTGTCACATGGTATTTATTGTTTCAGGAAGGTGTTTAATGTGTTTGTTTTGCACTGATTTATACATAGGGAAGATAGAGGATACATTTTGCTTTTTTGTATGTCTGTACCCCACACGTGTGCCTAGTGTCTGTAGAGACCAGAAGAGAGCATCGGATCCCCTGGAACTGGAGTTTAGGTGATTGTCTGCTTCCATGTGGGTGCTGGGAACTGAACCTGGGTCCTCTTTAAGAGACACATGTGCATCTCTTGAGACATCTTTCCAGTCCCCCCCGGGGGGGTTATTTTGTTCTACTCAGTTCTGCCTGGAGTAGAAGAGGAGCAGTTCTGACAGTTTGACTTTTAGAAGCACTTTCCTCAAAGTGCAGGAAAAATTGGACAAGGGAAATCAGACAGCTGAGTGTAGTATTTGTCTCTCTCGCCTGTAAAATGCATGTTGGGTGCCCTGTCAGTTTTAAGTTCTATATCAGGTGCAATGTTTAAATTAAGATGTGAGAAACCAAATGTTTGCATCATAATCTAGAAGCAAAACCCAGTATGCAATAAGGTGACGACGGTGATGATGATGATGCTAATGATAATGCATGATTATTTTGTCGTTGTTGTTTGAGACAGACTTTTTTGTAGCCTAGACTGATTTTAAGCACACAGCTGTAGGTGTCCTATAACTACTGATTCTCATGCTTTCACTAGGTATAAGCATGTGATACCACTCATGGCTTGGCTTTCATGACTAAGTTGTATGCTGCTGTAGGGATGATGCAATAAGTATGTAGTATATATGCAATAGATTTTTTAGCACATAGTTTGTGGTTTATTATTGTTAGTGTGATTTTTATTTTTATTTTTTTACTTTTTTTGGTGCTGGGAATTAAACTTAGGGCCTCATATATGCTAATTACATATTTTTCCTTTTTTTTTTTTTACCACACTACCTATTCTTTATGCCAAATATCTGCTCATAACTTTGTAAGTCATTTGGACCTTTTGAAGGAAATCTTGTATCATTTAGATATCTGATGAACGTCTATGTTTATAGATGTCCCAAGCAGGTGCTTCTTGGTGTTACTTAAACCCACATGTGAACTAAAATAAGATTTAAGGCATGAAGTGATTGGTAATAATTAACGATTACTAAGAAAGGTACTTGATTCTTTCTGAATATTCATTAAATATGCTTTGTAACTTTATGATTTCTGATATTGTAGTTGTTATTTGTTAATATGGTTTGATCTGAGCACATTAAAAAATATTAGCAGAATAGAACAAGATTGGTTAGAGCTTTCTAGCCAATGCTGTCTGTAACAGGAAGCTAGAAACAGCATGACTGCTACTTCTGTCTCTAACGTCTAATTCGCCAGCTGGGGACTCCAGTCTGTTTGTAAGATAGGAGCTTCTTTGAGGCTGACATTTGCTTGAGTGTTTATGCCATGTATTTGCCAGTGCATGCGTGTGAAGGCCAGAGAATGTTATTCTTTCTCATTTGACATCAACTTTGCCATTGTTATTTTGTTTCTTAATGTATATGGATGGTTTGCTTGCGTGTTGTCTGTGCACCATATTTATGCAATGCTCATGGAGACGAGAAGAGTGTGTCAGATCCCCTGGAACTAGAGTTATAGACAGCTGTGAGCCCCCACGTGGGTGGTAGGAGTTGAACCCAGGTCCTTTGGAAGAGTAGTCAGTGCTCTTAACCACTGAAACTATCTTTCCAGCTTCCTACCTTGTTTTTTGAGACAGGGTCTCTTAGTAGCCTGGAACTAAGTAGGCTCTGTTGGCTGCCCAGTGAGCCTCAGGGATCTGCTTAGAGCTACCTCCCTGGCACATGTATTCTAAATGTACACCAGCACACCTGTTTTTTTAAATATGTGTTTTGGATATTGGACTCAGGCCTTCATGCTTCAGAGGTAAGCATTTTTACCAACTGAGACATCTCCCTGGCCACAGAGCCCCACACTTGCAGATTCTGTGGTCCTGAAATACTGTGAAAGCAAAGGCTGTGCTAGAATTGCTTGTATCTCCTGTGCTATATATCCTCTCTACCTGTATATTCCCTTCAAATCATTCGTCTTGGATTACTAACTGGTTGACATATCCTGTTATTCCTTTATATAGAATGACTTAACAGCTGTAACCAAAGAAGGAAAAGTTTTGCTCATGAACCTGCAAGTGCCTAACACCAAAGAAACTGTCAGTTCAAGTCTTGAACGTCCTCAGCACATCAGTGGTGACTGGCAAACTATTGATAAGTACGCGCTCCCTTCTTTGAAAATGTACTTATATTTTCAAACTAGGAATTTTACATTGTTTGTTGCTGTTAGGTATGAAAGTATTTCTGGACCTCTGGAAGTCTGGGAACTTCTTCTCTGGGTTGGTCTGCAGACATTAGTTTGCTTGCAGAGTTAAGTTCCCCAGACATTGATTTTTCTCTGCCTGAGCCAAGTGTCATAATGTCATAGACTATTTTTGCCTATAATTATTTTTTTTGAGAAAAGCTGGCCTGGAATTCCATATAAACTGGGCTGGACTTAAACTTCCAGAGCTCTGCATTCCTTTGCCTCTTAAGTATTGGATTAAAGGTGTGTGCCACTAGGCTTGGCCTTTGCCTATAATTCATTCATTCATTCATTAACTCTTTATTGTTCTTATGGAGAACGTATTTATTTTGGCTTACAGTTTCAGAGATTTCAATCTATGCTCACTTGACCCTGTCATTTTGGGCCCATGGTAGAACAGTATATCATGTTGGTTGGAAGTGTTTAAAATCTTAATGAGCTGGCCAGGTTTAGCTGCATACCTGGCACACAAATGGTTATTTTTAAATAGTTCTTTGCCTTTTGTTTGTTAAGGTTGCTGACTCAAGTGCACGATATGGAAACTGCTTTTGATGGATTTTGGGAGAAACATCAGCTAAAAATGGAGCAGTATCTGCAACTGTGGAATTTTGAGCAAGACTTTCAAGAGGTCAGTTGAAACAGTTCTTTCCTTGTGATGGAGGCCCTTATTCATGAGTGTTAGAAGGCTAGGCTTTCAGCATGCCAGTTTTCATCCTGGGGAGAATAAAGGAGACGAGTTCCTTGACTTGGAACAAAGGAAAGCTCCGCTAGCATCCAAGCCTTCATTTCTTCCACTGGGACAAAGCACTGACGTGTTGAGTGTGACAGGGTCAGAGTCTTTCTCTACTTTCATGTTCATCCTTCAAACAGTTTCAATACAAAGTGCTTTCAGGCTATAAGATATTTTTCCAAGGAAACAATGCCCATTGATCTTTAGATACCACCTGCCACAGGGATGGTCATTTTCTACTAAATACTTTATTCTTTTCTTATAGTAAGAACACTGTTTTACAGAATTGTAGTTATCAGAATCACTGCATTCAATGACAGTACAAGGCATTTATATTATCTGTCATCATTATTCTAATTCTGTCAGTATGATTGAGCAATCTTTGGGTATATACCCAAAAGTGGTATTGCTGGGTCTTGAGGAAGGTTGTTTCCTAATTTTCTGAGAAATCGCCACACTGACATCCATAGGGGTTGTACCAGCTTGCATTCCCACCAGCAATGCAGAAGTGTTCCCTTTTCCCCACAACCTCTCCAGCATAAGTTGTCATTAGTGTTTTTTATCTTGGCCATTCTTACAGGTGTAAGATGGAATCTCAGAGTTGTTTTGATTTGCATTTCTCTGATGGCTAAGGATGTTGAGCATTTCCTTAAGTGTCTTTCATCCATTTTAGATTCCTCTGTTGAGAGTTCTCAGTTTAGGTCTGTACTCCATTTTTTTTTATTGATTATTTGTTCTTTTGATGACCAATTTCTTGAGTTCTTTGTATATTTTAGAGATCAGACCTCTGTCTGATATGGGGTTGGTGAAGATCTTTTCCCATTCTGTAGGCTGCCGTTTTGTCTTGTTGACCGTGTCCTTTGTTTTACAGAAGCTTCTCAGTTTTAGGAGGTCCAATTTATTAATTGTTTCTCTCATTATCTGTGCTACTGGGGTTATATTAAGAAGTAGTCTTTTGGGGCTGGAGAGATGGCTCAGTGGTTAAGAGCACTGGCTGCTCTTCCAGAGGTCCTGAGTTCAATTCCCAGCAACCACATAGTGGCTCACAACCATCTGTATGAGATCTGGTGCCCTCTTCTGGCCTGCAGGCATCCATGCAGACAGAACACTGTATACATAATAAATAAGTCTTTTTTCCCCCATATTCTTTTATTTTTCCATTCAAAAAAAAAAAAGAATTACATTTCCTCCCCATCTCCCAGCCCCCTCCCGCTGCCCCCCCCGCTTCCTTAAAAGAGGGCATGATGCCCAGCCCTGTGGGAAGTCCAAGGCCCTCCCC